>JAVTVY010037345.1:0-164441 GCA_036873755.1 Hanleya hanleyi | reverse complement strand
TTTTGAATGAAAGATTAATAAGAGCCGGCTATTTTATAGACTACTAAAAGGTGACTACAGTGAAGACAGTTGGTTCTTCATCTTTGGCTCCTCCTCTTATCTAAACAAGGCCTCTAAGCGACACCATTAGGTCCACCCTACGACGCTATGGGGCGCTGTTCTTCAATCATAGCTTGAATAATGGATGCGCTTTATTAGAGACTACCAGGCAGAGCCGGGTCTTCATCTTTGACACATGTACAAATCTCTACAAGATCTACGATTTGAAGTCAGAAGTTCCGCCACCCCCCACCCCCCCGGCATAGACATGTCCCCAAAATGCGACCTTTCTCCTTTTAGATCTTCAGACCGTGCCCAAGATGTCCAAGCCCTGATAAAGTGTACAGGCAAGCGTTGCGAACCCGCTGTCCCTAACTCGACTACAGAAGATACGCAGCCTTTTTTCTGTTAGAATTCACAGGGACATCAAAGATGCCAAAGCTCCAGTCAGGTTTGCATGGAACATTGTATATCTGCGCCGACCCTAATACTATCACCGAAAATACGTGATCTTTCTGCTGTCTGACCCTCACAGAGGCATTAAAGATGTCCAAGTTCCAATCAAGTTTGCAGGCAAACGTTGTGTATCTATGGCAGTCGTAAATCAGGGTAAACAGTGTCCCTGTCTCCAGTCACGGCCCCCTGCAGTTGGCACATACAAATTTACCGTACAAATCTATCCAACTGCGTCGAATTGGCGTGAGCACGTCCTTTTGTAGGATCTCTGCTCTTCTTGGTGTGGAGGTAGAAATAGTACTGCTATCTCGGATAAATTCAAGAAACTGCGCCATTAACACACTTGGATGCTCTTCTGGGTGTGGAGATAATAAATATTACCACGAAACTCTCCATCATTCGATCAGCCTAACTGGACTTTCCCGGGGAAATATGGCTATGGAGGCTTAAAACAAAATGCGAAACTTTATCTGCAAAATTCATCCATGTAGTGGTTTGGGTCGCTGACTGCCAAGTCCGCACCTGGACCGCGTCTGGTTTCTTATGTCTATACTGGCAATTTATGGCATAATCTTGATATCTCCGTGGCTGAAACACTCTGTGACCACGGGACGCCACGTTCACAAAGTCATCGTCAACCTCTGCTTCCTCATTCAAGTCCAGGTCTGCGAGGTCACTATCAGGAATCCCCTACAGTTCCAACTTATAATCCGTATGCCAGGCTGGAGGGCGCATATTTATCCCCTTGTAAGTCAAATGTGGTGTATCCCCTTGCCGACCTTCCTCTGCCTGTTGAGGCGATGGTGCGTGCGTCAAATCATAGTGGTCCTCTAAAACCAGCTCTGTCGCCGACAGGTCGTCCACACTGTGCTCAGACTCTGTGCTTTCTTTATCTGTCTCCCTGCAGACTTTAAAGCAGACGTGAATCACCTGGTGTTCACTTGTCTTCTTTCTGCGGTTGTATGTGTCACAGCTGCGGCACAACTGCCAGATATCTCGTCGTAACCCAGCCGAATCTTGTTCAACCTCTTACTCGGACCTGCAGGTGCCTCATTCGGACGGTCGTGGTTCTCCTCTCTTGAAGGAAATGTGGCACCACCAGGACTTGACACTTCGCTCTTCCTTTTCTGCCGTTGACTCGACGAACCAGAATGTCGCGAACAAAGTTTAGTTTATCAAACACTCTAACATGTCTTTGGCCGTTTTACTGCAATGGCACAATTCTTCCCAGTTGTCCTATTCGCCGTCAGCTTTCTGGTCGCTGAATTGGATTTACCTTCCACTGAGAAGGATCCAGTAATTTATGTCGGGCGAATAAATCGTAACCTAGGAAGTTGTCGGCGGATAGTTCCCCACAGCCATGCGCTGCTTCCATGTCGCCCCTTATATATGACCACCTTGAAATCGCCTTCACCCAGCAGTGGCATATCGGAACCATCGGCTACTCTCACAGATGGGTACAATGAATCTCGAAGATGTGGCTTGACGGCGGGGTCTAAGTTCTCCCAGATTCGACGGCTCATCATGGGCATGGACAATACAGCACATCAATTTCTTTGAACCTATGCTGGCCGATAGGTATATTATGGCTTCCCAGCAGCATGAGTGGCTGGGTTCGTCTGTGGAGGTCAGTTCTGAGTTTAGGCCTGGGGGCTCGTTCTCTCGGCTGGGAAGTCGATCGCCTCGGGCAGGCTGCGCGGAATTGACCGTTCTCTCAACATCTCCAGCATTATATCAGGCTCGTCGTGACGGACGCCCGTACCCTCGACCCCGTCTCCGTCCCCTCGGTCGGAAGGTCTGTATAATGTCTCCCATAATGGCGGCAAGTTCGGACCGTGAACGGGTATTTTCTTTGCTTCCACTTCCTCTGGAGGAACATCTTTCCCCGCAGCCGACCGAGCTATAGGCTCTGAGCGTCGCCGTTGAGCATCTTGGAAAGCTTCCGCCCCCATGTCTGCTTGGACGTCGATGACATTGCAAGGACTTAAATCGTAGATCTTCCCTAACAGACTCGAAGAACTGTTCAAGGGCCACGGTATCTTGGAGTTCATCTCCAGCATCTGGATATGCCATCTGGTTACGACGTACAAGTGCCTGTCCCAGTTATGGTAAACCCCCAACTCGTTGGCGTCGTCAGCACTTGCTGTGATTTATATAAATCAGTCTGATTTGGCCGGAAAATCGTCTGTCTAGAGCATCTCGCAGTTTCGTGAAATCAGCTTCACCGGGCTACGTCTTAAGGCTGGAAAGCACCTGCTGGGCTGGTTCCCTCAGCGCTACGGCTAAGTGTTCTTGGTATGTGCTTTAGAATAGTGTAACGGTTTTTCCTCTCTCAAGTGGTTGGTTGTCAATTAGTCACCAAATTGTAACATTTCCTGGTATCTTAGGTCATGGGACTAATCAACCAGATAATACGATTTTTGCTGCCAACAGTGACGTAAGGTGTCACAACCCATAAATTTAATATCTTCTCGATACACTTCTCTCTAGTAGCTTGGTCAATGATTCTGGAGGCGTACCGTTATGGATCCGCCTGGATTACTGGATACTCTGGGTATTAAGAGCCAGTACTGGGTTTTTATCTTCTCCAAACCACTCCAGGTTTTCGCCCAATGATATCGATAGACGTAAACAGATAATCTGAAACACAGTTTTCTTTTAGTGCCTCCAATAACACTAGAAGATATCTTCAGCAACCCTCAGGATATCCGCAGGATATCACAGGATATTTGCATGCAGGATATTTCTCAAGTAAAATACCAGGGACAGAGTATGGAATACCATAGGATAATGCCTATGACGGCTCGGGTCCACTTAAGATACCATAGGATAATGCCTATGACGGCTCGGGTCCATTTAAGATGGCGGCATGCATATGATCCATGGATATTCCCTCACAGGATACTCTCGGGATACTGCAGGATATTACGTAGGTTAACATCTCATTTCGTAGGATGCCAATTTGCAGGATATCCAGCATACATGGGAGTAGGATATCAAGCAAGGATAACGAAATACCCGTTATCGCCATACCAGAAGGATGTCGTATTCTGCAGGAGATCCGGTTATCGTTCATCTCATTCGTTAAATGGAAATCTTCAGGATACGCTTCCTTTCTTCAACTCAACACGAATCACCAAATAACACCGATTTCAACAACAATGAAATTTATTATTTGTGAACTGGACGATATGTTATTTACAGTATATACACATTATTAATTGTCTCACTGATGCGGTGTACAACAGAAAAATAAATGGGGGTGAGTAAGCTTACATGGTGCTTCTCATATTTGCATATATTAAGATTGGATCTCGGAAACTAAATATGCCTCCCCAAGACTTCCATACATCCTTAAGGATAATAGTGTCAGAAAACTTATGGAATGGAAAGGAAGTGTCCACCTGCCTTCAGCAATAGGCAGTATCATCTACGTATGAGAGGGCGTTTCCACCTGCCACCCGCAACTGACAGTATCGTCTCTATACGAGCAATAATTTCCACCTGCCACCCAACCTTGGCAGTGTCATCTCTGTGCATATTAATTTCCACCTGCCACCCAAGCTTGGCAGTGTCATCTCTCTGCATATTAATTTCCACCTGCCACCCACGACTGGCAGTATCATCTATGTGCGTATTAATTTCCACCTGCCACATACGACTGGCAGTATCATCTATGTGCGTATGTTGCAGGAAATACCAGACCCGAGGGGGATATTCAACATTCTTCATTTTAAGGAATTTTTATATCCTTAAGTATATATAGGAAATAACTAGCCATCTCCCATACATATCCTATTCAGTGAACTTTGACATCTAAATTCAAAATCTTGACTCTCGGGTATATAATCGTCTCCAAAATGTAAATTAACCAGTCTAAACTGTTGTTTAATCTGTAAACGGTATAAATTTGGCTTAAAATCCTCAAATGAACGAGTGAAATCATCATGTAGGCACAAATTTGGAATTGATCCTTATTTCAGGATGAGAATTGATCCTTATTTCAGGATGAGGATTGATCCTTATTTCAGGATGAGAATTGATCCTTGTTTCAGGATGAGGATTGATCCTTGTCTTAGGATATAAGTATTTCAGGATATAAGGATTTCCTCCTTGTTTCAGGATGTAAGGATTTCATACTTGTTTCAGGATGTAAGAATTTCAACCTTGTTTCAGGATGTAAGAATTTCATCCTTGTTTCAGAATATAAGGATTCATCCTTGTTTCATAACAAAGATAAGAATTTCCCCTAAGACATCTCCCATATATTGGTATATCAATCATCTCCCATAGTGAAGGTGTGATGTTACCTCGTCAACGACAAGGGGCAGAATGCGAAGTACCTACCGTCATGTAAGATCATATAGACCGCCACAAACCTGTTTACATCACGTGGGCATCTACAGAGATTTTGATTGGCTGAACACTGAACGATTTCAAAACCTGCGTTGTATCAGCTGATTAGCTTTTACAAGCCACGAAAAGTATCAGAAAAAGCGGCCCTAAACTAGAAAACTTCTATGTAACAATGTCTTATTCTTCTCCAGACATGTACAAAATAATCTGCCCTATTTTCTCATACAAGTTTTGGAACGCTACGATGTCAAATTTCCATATTCAAATACTAACAAGCACACAAAGCTGGCGACGTAGTATTCCGCGAAGTATGAAATGTGCAAGAAATACTGATAAAATACAGCCGTACAGGACAGATAAAGATGAACTACACTTTCACATGAGTGTAGATAGGTAAAGTAGAACTCACTTATTCGGGCTAACTAGTTTTTATGCAATGAAAACCCTCAAAGACATAAAAATTAGCCAAAATTCCCCATGACGAAAACTGGTCCGGCGATAACACCTGTAATGTAACGGCTCTGTCATAAATTCTGCCGATTTTGAAATACGTCAGATTTCGACAATAAAAACATATTTACATCATGAAATGACACTGGAAAATTATATTGACACATAGTACTTCCAGTCGACCACAAATCGTCACAATAGTTTAACCAGAAGACTATACTATGAAGTCATGTGGCTTTTTTCAGTATGTCGGCCCCTCTTCCCACTTCCCTTATATGTGTTGTAATTGTCTCCTCTGCTCGGCAGCCCACCCATTTACGCACAATGCTTAAAGTAGACGAGGTAAACTCTCCACGGTGTACTTCTGCCATCCTCTGCAGCAAGTTGTTCTCCCCTTGTAGATCAAGCCAATCCCACCGCTGCTATCATGTTTTGTGTTACATGCGCCATAGCGATGTCAGGTCACACAAAAAACGTGTATTTACAAGTACTGGGATCGACGTATCACTGGTCCCAGTCCTTGTAAATAATCGTTAATAGTGGAGATCAGGAGACGGGCTACATGACAACCTGCAAAGATTATTGAGACAAATATAAAGATATACAATATTGTAATCAGCATAGGCGGAATGTGCATAAGATATGTGAACCGCGTGGCTCATGCGGAAGGCCTAAGAATAATGCTAAGTCAGACATATATACCCACATTTATCAATATAAATGATACAAAGTTTATATTTACAGTGATCAATTGATAGAGAAACAGTCAACATCCGTGGCGCTCAACCTCTCCTCGATTCGTTGGACAGAGACTGAGATATAGGGCACAGCCTTTCCGCAAGTCGGAGCGAGTCGTCGGATGTAAGGCTCAAACCTTCACTCAGGTCATAGTCTGTTGCTCCCCTGGTCCTCTCTGACAGTTCCGGACCTACCCGGCCCTATCAGGTCCTGCTTGGCGAAGAATTAGTATTGACTCGCGATTCCGGACCTACCCGGGCGTACTCGGTCCGGCTTGACGAGGAATTAGTACTAACCGGCGATTCCGGAGCTAGCAAGGTCTCCCCCCGTCCTGCTTGGTGACGAATTAGTACTGACCATCGCCAACCCGACACTGTCCTTGCACCGCCCCGGCGCTGTTCTGACACTGGCCCGGCGCTGCCCTGGCACTGTCCCGACGCTGCCCCAACACTGTGCAGGCACTGTACCGGCGGTGTCCTGGCACTGCCCCGGCGCAGCCCTGTAACTGTCACTGTCCTAGCGCTTTCCGGGCACTGCCAGGACACTGTTTCGGAGCTGCCCTGGTACTGTCCCGGCGCTGCCTCAACACGGTTCAGACGCTTCCTCTGCGCTATCCTGGCACTGTCCCGGCGCTACCCTGGCACTGCCCCGGTGCTGCCCTGTAACTGTCCCGGTGCTGCCCTGGCACTGTCCTAGCGCTGTCCTGGCACTGCCAGATATATCGCCAGATATCTACCCGGGCCGCTTTAACCCTACCACGTCTTGGGGAAGGCGCACTTTCCTACCCCTGTTGTTTTTTTTTTTGCTCCTATCTCCGGAACAACAAACAATTGAGAGCTGAAACTCCTTGGCTTTTTAGATTATCATATTGGGTTCATTTTGCGCCTATTTGCATAAGCCCCCGAGCAGAGGATCATGGGAAAATTCAAACTGGCGGCCATGTGGGGTACCAGAAAAGTGATGTTTTCGTCATATTTCTTCAAAATATTATGATTTTCTGTAGGGAAAAGTGGAGAAAACCTATTTTATTTCATATCAGATTATTATTTACTAATTTATCATGCAGTTTTTGAGAAAAATCGTCCAGAAATGCTCTTTTTGAAAATGACGTCACAGCGACGTCATCATGGCGGCCATGTTGGGTGTTTTTACATTTTCTTGTAGAGCTTCACACATATGACCAAACTTGAACAGTTTACGTTATTACATAAAAAAATGCAGCTCAATAGGCATGCAAACACCACATATGGTAGGGGAGATTGGGGTACACTGGGACATTTTTCACTTTTTGCAAAAATCTCCGCTATTATTGCCCTGTAGAGTAGCCTTCTATGCTCTAATTATAACTAATGTTTAGCTTGACATAATCATGCAACCAATTTTGAAATATCTGCTATTCTTTTCTCCAGAATTACATTTTAAAAAGTCAAAAAAAGTGTCCCAGTTTGCCCCAAGTTTGGGGATCACTGGGACACCCACTGAGGTGAAGTAGGACAATAATCAAAATTCACTTTAAATCAAGTATATACTGTTATGTTTCATATGAGTTGATAAGATTCAACAGCGATAGTAGTATATAAAGAGGATATTCGGTCATATTCTCCCCACTGCGCATGCGCGAACGGGGAGGTTTCGTGGAGGTCAGGTGGAGGTCTGCGCAGGTGTGTTCTGCGCAAGTGTATGACGTCACTTCCGGTCTGGGTGAATCAGGCGTGACCTTGGGGATGTATTCCTCCGCGGTGATGCGGTCTGGCGGTGATGCGGTCTGCCTCCGCGGATAGAAAGTAGTCCCAAATACGTGGTTTTTCGTGAGAATCATCGGAAATGTTCGGCAATCTTTAGGAGTCGCTTATGGACCGATTGGGTCGAGTGCGGTGTCAAAGTGAAGCGCTCCTCCAGGGCTATCCAGTCATGGGTGGGTGTATGTACAATTAGGATTTGTCCCCGAAAAAATAAAAAGCGGAACACTGACTTTACCCCGGACTTTAATAGGGGGAAACTCTTATCAACCCTATCCCAAAGGGCTAATATCGGCTACTGGCTTATCGGGGCCTGCCTATCAAGTCAATCGGGTGGGTGCCTGTAAAAGACTCTCCAGAAAAAAAAATATAAAAAGCGGAACACGGACTTTACTCCTAAAATAGGGGAAAACCCCTATCAACCCTATCCAAAATGGCTAATATCGGTCCCCCTGGCTTATTGGGGCCTGCTGAGAGAGGTAGGGTGGGGGGTGCATGTTTTCAGAGAAAAAAAAATATAAAAAGCGGAACACGGACTTTACCCCTACAATAGGGGCCTGTATTATACAATATATGGGAAAATGCCCGTATGGGGTATGGGGGTTGGTCACTTTTTTGTGGATTTTACTATGGGTTGTTTGGTCTTGATTTTCACGTCTCGCCACGAAAAATACGATGGGAAGGGTCCCGGAGCTAAGCGGTGAATTTTTTTTAAACGTTCACCGAAGTCTGAGTAGGCCCATAGGCCCATACTGGCTATGGGGATAGGTCCATACTGGGAAATTCACACATGTTCATTGCCATATGAGTTGTTTGGTCTTGTTTTTCACGTCTCACCATGTAAAATAAGATGGGAAGGGTCCCGGAGCTAAGCAGTGACGTTTTTTGAAAAGTTCACGAAGGTCTGGGTAGGCCCATAGGCCCATACTGGCTATGGAAGATAGGTCCATACTGGGAAATTCACACATGTTCAGTGTGATATGGGTTGTTGTTTTTCACGTCTCACCATGTAGAACACGATGGGAGCGGTCTCGAAGTTAAGCGGTGAAATTTTTCGATAAGTTCAGGTACCGGGCAGGTCTCTATATAGGCCCATAGGCCCATACTGGCTATGGGGGATAGGTCCATACTGGTCTTTCATTTGATGGAAACTTTACTTGAGGGTTTACGATCACTTTAAGAAATCATCGGGCTATTGTGAACATCCTTTGTCGCAAAATACAGGATCTATCGCATCCAACAAGTGTTCCACTGACTTAAAATCTCAGGATATTGAGAGACCGGTTATGGTGTTTAAATAATGGATTTTAAGAAATCTCCCAACGTACGACGCTGCTTTAATTTTTTGTGTCCCAAAACGGTACCCGAACACAAACAAATGACTTTCTCCCGTGTGCATTCCTGAAACACATCCTAGTGGCATTTTGTCAAGAGGTGGGATTAGATTTTCCGACGAACTGTATCGTCATCGACACTTTGAGTGAACCAACTCTTATTACAACTGGATTTCGTGTTTAAGGTTGAATCCACACCTTCTTGGTACAAAACGTGGAGCTTAAACCTTCATACCATGTTTTGAAGAAACCTGATCTTGACAACAAGCCGTCAAGAAACCACTGACTTATATACAAGTTGCCTGTGCTCGC
Organism: Hanleya hanleyi; assembly: GCA_036873755.1. NCBI lineage: Eukaryota > Metazoa > Mollusca > Polyplacophora > Lepidopleurida > Hanleyidae > Hanleya > Hanleya hanleyi. Next base: position 155,017 of record JAVTVY010037345.1, on the reverse strand, counting down.
ATCCCCTTTTCAGCAGGACCTGTGGCGTTGTTAGGTTGTCCGAAAAAACAAGTGTTGAACCAAATCCTAGAAAAACATATATCCGGAGCACCTAGCCCGTTTATTTATGTCAAGGTGTGTCAAAGCAATTTGTAACTGCTACTGCGACAAAATAACTTCTTTCCTTGGATCTTATGACAAGCATAAAGTGACATTTTCCGTCAACAAATGCCGTCCAATGCAGTGTGCCAGCATAACAAGAAACATGCGGTCGTAAAGAATTTTTAATCCGGAGTGGTTATTAGCGTCACTTTTTCGGGGGAAATTTTGCTTTTCATTCGCATTGACGTTCCCACGAATTTGCATAGATTAATGATAGTTCATCTGAATTGGTAGAACATCCGCCAAAACTGTTCGTTTCTGTGAAAAACCCAAAACCGTATGGAAAGGCAAGTCTCAAAGGATATGTGGACCATAGTTCACAAAAAATTATTTACTGCTATGGCAAATGACAGCCAGCCTTATGCCAAATAAGATAACAGAATTTCAGACTGTCTATCAAAGGGTCCTACCATAATAATGCATCTGTTATTTATATATATGTTGTACATACCTTGTCGAACAGGTAAAGCCTCCAGAAATATTGGTTGAGTTGTAAGTCTCTAGTTCTTTTTAATAACCCTATCGACAAGTAACATATTTCATTATTAGGCCGTAGTATTTATCCGCGAAGACTCGACCACTTTATGAAGACGCGATTTTTTCTTCCTTTGGACATTTATTTATCTATCTGAAATCAAACCAAGTCCAAAGGCTGAAGGTTGAAGGCAAATGTACTCAGAAGTGTTAGACTGACAATTTGTAAACCTAAGCAGATTGAAGAGACTATGCAAATCTGGGATGACTATATACGCGTACAATATACAAGCGTCAAGTCCGTCATTCAATATCCAAATGGAGATGAAGACCACGATAGGATCGAGGTCGGATTACGAATACGGATGAAAATCTGTTCCCCGCATGTAATACCAAGAGAGGCAGTTGTAGATACATGCCTATGTACGTCTGCACTGGCATTGACATAGATATGATAAAGCTGTCTCTCTAATTTTCACATGCTAATTGAGAATCTAGTCATGAGTGGGAACTGCAGGCGGGTTCCCTTTGTTTAAAATACAAGTGGACATGTGATGTAATATGATAGTAATTCATTAATTGTACCTATGTCATCAAATATTGCGGTCGAAGAATTGATTTTGATTGATCTTCAAATCTGAACCGGTTTTCTTCCCGAAACCACCCTTTCAACTCTTCCCTCTTCATTTGACCCTTGCGCTCCTCATTCGACCGTCGCGCTGCTCATTTGACCGTCGCGATCCTCGTTTGACCGTCGCGATCCTCATTTGACTCTTCGCTTATCCATTAATCCTTTGTTCCCTTTTCACTGAGTATCGCTATCGAATCTGTTTTACAGTTTCACTCACTCGTGATCTTGTCCCCATGACTCCACCCTGGTCATGATCCTGTTCCTGAACCTGCCCCCTGATCTTGTGTTACGCCTCTGTCGATGATGATGTCACTTCCGGTGATGACATCACTTCCGGTGAAAAGTCACTTCCAGTGATAGCGTCACTTTCGTTACACCTTCTCCACTCTGATCATGATCCTGGTCAGGATCATGATTATTTGACCCAAAGCTCTCAATTCATGCATTGAGATCATCTTGATGCCCAAGTCCACTTCTCTGTTTACACTTCAAAATGGAACGAAGAAGTCGCTTTGTGTATGAAGATGGGAGATCACTGGCTAATGCGGAACAATGGTATTACCAGTAGACTACAGGTGGGCTTATTTGACTATGGCCGTTTTATTCCTTCGCCCCCGCAGTGTACACCGAATTCAATAACAAATTCACTGATTTGAAACTGGAGCGATATGCAAGAGGTGGGGTAAATTGACGTGTGGCGACTAAAAAGCAACCATATGACTCTACGGAAAAGCTTCCCTCGGCACCTCGTATTCAGACCCGAGAATACGGTGGATTCTCGGACGCGCGTTTATTGCAGCTGTTCATGTGAAGACTATGAAGTATCTACACGGTCTCTAGCACCGCCTTATGCGGAACTAGGTTCGCTAGCTCGGGAGCTGTGATGACAAATCAGCTTTAAGAAATAACTCATCTGGTGTTAGGGAGCGTGTCAAAAGTTTTGACGTTCAAACTAAAAGAATGCGTCAGAAAATGAACAGGTGAACGTTCTTTTTCTTCCAGCAAACGAACGTTCGACAGTCAGAAAATGAACACTACCCCGTCAGAAAAAATGAACGTCAGAAAAAGAACGTTCTTTTTTGAACGTTCAAATTATTATGTATGATAGCTGTCAGAAATCGCTGAAGGGCTCACAATACGGCTATCGTGTGTCGACTCTTATTAGAATGAAAAATAAAACAAAACAAAACGAAAACAGAACACTCGAAAAGGCAGCTGTATTTATATTGCACTAGCTTTCGTAGGTATATAACCCACTTCCTCTGAAGAAGTACTTTCCTTCTTTCAAAGCAACTATTGCAAAGATTTGACGTTTATCTACAGCAAATTTAATAAATGTATTTAATATAATAAAAGTGGATCTTTCGTGCATATTCTGGGGAATTATTTACCGGGAACGAGCGACATATAGGAACTAACGCGCCGCGTGTATTATTTTTTGGGAGAAAACGAGATGAACTATATAATATTAAACTTCGACAGAGAAATATCACCATACTGATTTGGTTTTATTAAAAGTCCGATGTGACCAAATATCGTAAAGAATGATACAATAATCGGATGAACAAGTTGATGAATTAAGCTCCTTAGAATGTTCGTAATTTGAAGAAATTTGATAGACAAATAAAGACTTCGTTGTGATATCAAACCACACATTATTATATTACGTATTTGTATGACATTTATATAACAAATTTGATACATGGCATTCGACGGATGTTGATCGCGATTGTTAACTTATTTGTCAACCGTATATGCTAAACCCCTAAGTGTCCCCCATCGTCCTGTCTGACCTACTCTGTATATTTATCGTGCGATTGATAATAATAATTTAATAAACGGATGATATATGGAAGGACAATGATAGAATTGTTTCTCTGTTCTCCTACTTGTCCCGGTCACGGCTTCAGTGTTTTGTCGCCACCTATTATTATTTTAAATTATCTGAAATCGTTGAATGCTGTAAAATAGATACCTGTTAATTGATCTTTGTTTATATAAGAAAATACGTGTGTTGGCTTTTTTTGTTTCAAGTCATTTTCGCTGGCTATTCAAAATCCGCCGTTGATACCGACCGGTTCGATAAAAATGCTGTTGTCAAACAATCACAGTGCTAAAAGCCTTCAAAGCCAAGACAGAACAAGTTTGAATGAGGGTGTTGTGAAAATTATATACGGGACAAACAGGGGCCACACATTAATTAACACAAAAACCCATAATACTGCAACGTTATTTTGAAACCCCCAATCGCCTCTTGCTGGTGAATGGCGCATCCCCACACAGAGCTGAATCCGGGCTTCAGAAGGGGCAAGGTATTCCCCAGGCAGTCACTTCTATGTTGTTACACACGATCTCATTTGCATATGAATAAGTGTCATTTCTAGTCTGGGTGAAACTTGCATGCTGTACGTGATGCAGTCCAGATTCCCTCTGTGGACTATAGTATTGGACCCTTCTATCTTGATTTAACAGGGAGTACCACATTTGCGTACACTTCGCCATCCATAAGATGGCTTGCGAATCGTGTGTCTCCATTATCGCGGAGCGATATCCAGTGTTTTACCGGATTCTGTTCGGCCTTCATCCGGCGGAGAACAGACTCGAGAAATCTGATGAATTACAGGTTTTCATACTACTTCTGAAACATATATTGCCTGGGCTTACAAAATATATAGGTATGTATAACTTTCGTATCATCCAAGAGGTGTGGTGGATCTGAAATTTTGAACAAGTAGTTCATCACATGATTCGAAAATGGCGAGTTGGGGTTACGTCGGTAGACTTTAGCTGATTGGCTGACGAAGTCACGTGGTATTGATTTATGGAAATTGTCTTTAGCCGTTGCCGAAAGTAGGCTGAACATGGATACACACGATCCCAGGGTCAGTCTTACCGCGTATAGATGACCGAAATGGTTACAGGTTGGGAGTACCAGTGTAATTCCCTCTGCTGGAAACCTAACCCTCCCGCACACCCCTATCTTGACTTTGGATTCTTCCATTTGATGTCGATTTCTCTGAAGGACAAGCTGGAAAGCGTGGCAAGAACATTAAAACAAATATGCTCACAGCTGGACATGCTAAAAATAAACTAAACACTTAATTTGCAAGACTATCCCACACCAGACACCTCCAGGTAAATGTGAATACAGATTGTTGCACTGGTGAGAGGAGTTAGGACTCAAAATAATGTAGCCATTGGCAATTTAAATATCAAAGGAGAGTCTGTCAAGACTTGGAAAGTAAGGGTCTCTGAGGGGTTATACTATTACGCCCTGCCATGTGAACACCTCAATCATTTCAAGTTTGTTTCATATAAAGTGGACTTTAATGATGGTAATAATAATAAATATACGGCATCTTTCTCGAACATGCTATATGTTTGTGATCTTCATGTTTTAATGCACAAACAAATAATGCTTGAGAAATGTGGACTGTATAGTCCAGATTTCTTATCAGTCATGTGATTCTTCATAGCTTTATTGATCAGAATACGATATTAAAATCAACGTTATATGTACATCTGTTCAAGGGGCTTTCCGAGATGGCTCATTTTGATACCAAATAATAAATATAACGAACAGCATTTAGAACACCGCAAGATGTTAAATTAAATGGAAACGACAATATTATGCCGAGGTTTCAAATGTTGACAGTGTCAGTTACGGCCTGCCAGAAAAATCCCGGGTGGCCATTTGGTGTGCATAAAAAGCAATCTGGACCTGACGAATATCACTATTTTCCCATACGAAAAAAATTAGTAGCGGTTTAGAAATCTGATACAATGAAGGCGCACACACCTTACAACTTGATTTACCCGGGAACGGCAACCGACTTTTGAGCTCTCACCCTTACTGGGCAGACGGGGCCCACGTGCGGTACGCACGATCAATATACAGAGCAGGTCAGACAGGACGATGGGGGACACCTAGGGGTTTAACATATACGGTTGACAAATAAGTTAACAATCGCGATCAACATCCGTCGAATGCCATGTATCAAATTTGTTATATAAATGTCATACAAATACGTAATATAATAATGTGTGATTTGATATCATAACAAAGTCCTTATTCGTCTATCAAATTTCTTCCAATTACGAACATTTTAAGGAGCTTAATTCACCCAATTGTTCACCCGATTATTGTATCATTCTTTACAATATTTGGTCACATCGGACTTTTAATAAAACCACATCAGTATGGTGATATTTCTTTGTCGAAGTTTAATATTATATATAGTTCATCTCGTTTTCTTCCAAAAAATAATACACGCGCGTTAGTTCCTTTTTGTCGCTCGTTCTATAATTCCGGGTAAATAATTCCTCAGAATATGTACGAAAGATCCACTTTTATTATATTAAATACATTTATTGAATTTGTTGTAGATAAACGTCAAATCTTTGCCATAATTGCTTTGAAAGAACGAAAGTACTTCGTCAGAGGAAGTGGGTTATATACCTACGAAAGCTAGTGCAAAATAAATACACCTGAGTAAATGAACATACGAAAACGAACGTGCGAAAATGAATATCAGAGTGCATTGAAAAATGAACGTTCATTTTAAAATGAACGTTCAAAAATGAACGTTCAAAAAAATGAACGTTCACATATGAACGTTCGACTGTTCATTTCCTGACGCTGATGTGTAAAATGAACGGCCTGACGCGTGCGGAAATGAACAGTCGAACGTTCAAATATGAACGCGTTCGCGTCAAAACTTATGACACACTCCCTTAATGGATGAACAACGTGGACGGACATCTGATGGAGTAAGCGCCACAACATGGGGTAACCTGGTAAATCCAAAAGTACCCAGAAAAACTAACCTGTAATGCCCGATGTCGTACGGCTTAAATTTCCCACCAAAACAATAAAGCTACGTATGTTGAGTGACATGTATGATTACAGTGGGCGGACCCAGCATAATCCTGACATATACAGGTAATAAATTGGAGCGATATGCAAGAGGTGGGAAAAATTGACGACGTCTGGCGGCTAAAAAGCAACCATATTGCTCTACGTGACGATCACGACGTCGGGAAGAAGCCTCCAAGATCTGGGAACATTATTAAAAGCAACAGCGGCAGAAGGAAAGCTCGGTTGTCAGGGTTTACCTCACAGTAACCTACCCAGTCATAGCTCCGCTGCGGTGTTTCTCAACAACAGCTTAGCCCATTATGTCACGCATCTGCCACATCCCTTACATCTCCCCGGACGTTGGGAGTGTGGCCTAGTGGCTATCCAATAACCTTGCACATGTATCCAGTACAACGTGCCACAAGATGCGGTGTGGTACGTGGTCGTGTAGGAAGGCAACACCTATAACTTCTCTCTTTCCGAAGGCCAGCTTTGTGTAACCTCATCAAGAGCTCGAGGCCAGGAGGAATCAATATTTTGCCGTTTGCGAACATTATCCACATGGAGTACCACGAGTGGAACCACAAATTCCTGATCATCCCCGATACCAATGTGACCGTACGCTTCAGCGAGACGTTTAAGGAGCTGTGTGTACTGGAGACGGATAACTATGTCTGGTTCGGTCGGCTTCAGGAGAAAACCATGCTGGATCTTAAGGCTGGTGGCTTGTATGGACTCTAAATGTCTAGTCGGATGTGGTGGATGGTCACATTGTCGGCGATATCGATGCGCCCCTGCTCCGAGAGATCAGGTCACACAGGGCCTTAACCACGTACTCTATCTACCGGCGAGACAGACTGGCATCAGTACCATCACTATCGATATAAGGGATGACACCGGACAACCTCTGGCATTCGAAATTGGTGGTCACACTTCGACAAGCGCACTCTCCCAACTTTGTTCAATGAAGGTGCCTTACGAAAGCGATACGCGCAGCTATATGGACTATTATGCTGAATAGGCCGGGTGGCAAGGAGGTTATGGGATTGGTAATGCACACGGGAGCATCGTCAAAACGTTCCTGTCAATGGTGACGCGTGGGGTGAAAGCGGTCGAAAAACGAGCTCTCCAATGTGGGGTGCCAGCCCTGGGAGGAGCGTTCAGCGGTGTCCCCGTCCGAGAAGCACTGAAACATCGAGTCACATAAGGAGGAGGTCGCCAAAGCACAACGAACCTTGGGGAATAAAAGGCCTGCCTCACCGAGACTGCGCACCAGTCGACCACCGGCCCATCGAGGACGCACATCGAAGACCCGAGATATCTTTGCGCAAATATGTCCTTAATCCACGGAGAGTCCTGCCCCTCCACCAACGGTGAATTAGACTTGTGGACCGTCCCGTCCACGCAGACCAGTGTCGAACAGGTATTATGGGTGGAGCATCGCCCGCTCTCCAGCATCAATGCAACAGGTTCCACCGAGTTCACCATCGCCAACGCTGATACAACGTACCTGGATTTAGCCCATACATTACAAGCGTCTAGTCCGTCATTCATAATCCAGCCGTCGTCCATTAGAGAATATCCGCGTCCATAATCCAAAGACCTATTTCATATTCCATATAACAGCATTAGCACCAAATTCAAAAAAACAATCATAGTATACATAAACATAAGCTTGTTTCCTGCAAGAGAGAAGCGGTCAACAGTTTTCAATGATACCTGTCATACCTGTATATGAAAGCCAAGAACTCCAATGGGGATGGCTCTAGAACATCGATCGTGTAACAGTGGGCCCGACGAATCCCTGGCTGCACTCTATGATTCAACAGGTGGATATCTTTCTTAGCGATAAATTCATCAGTGACTCGACCAACACGTACCCCTGTCGGGCCTACAACGAAACGCTGTTGTCATATTGGCGAGAAGCTACAAAATCTCAATTGGCCGCCCCTTTATTCTACCGGGACATCGCAGAGTAAATGGGCACGAAGAATGCCAATACGGGATGGAACAAACGGAAGGGTTTCACCACGAACGGCAGCTCGGTCGATCTCATCGGTCGATTGCACGCAGACTTCTTCATGCAAGACCGGTACCTCTTGAACGAGACCCTCAGCAGCGCTGGAGGATGACCCAGGGACACACACTATCTTTCAAGGATGTTCTTCCCGCTAGACCGTGTGTATCCTGCCGCATACTTCCTCAACACGCACCTGATGGATCGTTCCGGTCAGCAATGGGTGGTCGTGTATTTGATAGAACAGCAGGGAGAATACTGTGACCCGTATGGCTTGTCTCCCCTTCATTCCGACTTGATGGCCTTCATGGACGAAGGCACGGATTCGTGGTGTTGGAACAGTCAAACTTTGCAAGGCTTGAGCAGTAGCGTGTGCGGCCAGTACTGCCTGTTTTATCTCTACCATCGTTGCCGTGGACGGACCTTAACCACTATCGTACAGATGTTTGACGAATACCCCCAGGCCGAAGATCGAGATGCACTGGTGCACAACTGGGCCGCATATCATTTCAATGTACAAGTCTCATTCTGGGTTTAAGTTCTAAACATTTTAATGCACAATCCCCGTTTTGGGCTTCAGTTCTCACGTGGCTGTTCTCAAGTTGTTGTTTTCCATTGTTTTTCTTGAATAAAAACAAATGAGACCTGACCCAAATCCCTGTGTTGTATGTTTTCTATACAAGAGGGTTGCGAGCATAAACAAGTTACTATAAATGCCCCATGCTTGAACATAAATGTGGAATTCTAATTTTAACCAAGCAGGTACAGGCCAGTCAATCAGCCGTGTGGGAAAGTAGCTAACCAGTGGCATGGGATGGGGTCAAATGTAACCAATCAATACCTCAGAAAACAAACCAATGCAAGAGCACTGCAGTGAAATACAGAGCCAATAAAATCTTCTCACAGACCAGATACATATTTTGTTGCAGGTTAAGAGCGTGCATTCCCCCCGTACATTAGCTCTTTGGATTATGGACGCGAAAATTCTGTAATGGACGACGGCTGAATATTGAATGACGCATTGGACGATAGTATATTATTCCAGCACGAACTTTTGACGAGGAAGGAACATGACAATTTATAGCTACAAGAGCAACAAGTGGAGTGAAAAAAAAGATGTGCGGTTAAAGACCAGGAAAACGACGAGAATATTCAAGGCGTGTGTCCGACAGCCGATGCGATGCCCAAAGGTCATGTTGAAAGAAATCGGAAGGTGGGACAACACGGATGATGGGCATGTATAACCCCGGAAGAGTAAGGACCGTCTTCCTGGAGTGTGGGGAGACACAAGACCACCACCCTGCTGAGTACCAGTACTGCTCGACATCAACCGGGCAGTACGTCAGTCCATGTCTCCAATGGATTCTCTCTACACATTGAGAAAAGACGCTACAATCATCCAAATCAATTTTTTAGGGCCAACCATTCTTTGCAAAAGAGAAGTTCTTATAAAGCACAATGGGCAGCACCATCCCTCCACCCCACTACCCTTGGGTGGAAGCCTGGGCCCAGGCGACTCTTTTGGAACAATTGCCATATCTCTAGGCCCTCTGGCTCTCGGTATAGTACATGTAGAGTAAAGGAGGGTTTCCTACTTTCCATTTATTCTGGACATATAGCTGTCGATATTGTCGGGGACCATGTTTGATGACGTGCATTCAGGGAGATGTCAATTAACATTGAAGTAACCGAAGGACATATAAAGTAGTATTCAGTGGCAAATAACTCTTGCTGAACATGTCAATATCTTTTAAGTAACTGAAGGACATATAAAGTGGTATACAAGGGCAGATACCTTTTGCTGCATTTTCCCAATACAGCAGATAAAGTCCAATTCAGGGGCAGATAACACTTGCTGAGTCGTCACGTTACCGGAAGTGACCTTTGGCGGCACACTAGTGAACTTAACCTCCGTGATGTCACAAATGGTGGGGCCATGATAGCCCTATGCTCAAAAAACCTACTCTTGCGATGGTGAAGGCAACGACAACAACAACAACAACAACAAGTTCAGCGATGTACTACAAAGCCAGACCAGTGCCAGTGGGACCAACAAAGGATTCCGGGTCGTACAGAACCATATGCGATCCTACGCCCAGCAGCGGGACGCCTTCACCTTCTTCCAATTCCCAAGCGCAAAGTTCTCCCAGATGGTGTGACCATGATGTATCTGGATATTTAGAGCTATGGATACCCTATAAATGCTGAAGCAAAGGTGAACTTACACCGCAGATATTCCAATGGACTTCTGTAGTTGATGTTATACTAAGGGGTAATAACAAGGGGTATTACTATTCGATGCCGTTTTATTTCGTGTTCAGTTGGACAATGTCATTCGAAGTTCAATGTGTGGGATGTATTGTGTATAGGAGGATCCTGGGCTGTAGTCGATCACACAGTCATTCAAGACTACAGTCATTCCTGGGCTAACCAAACGTAACACAGCCTTACACTGTTACACAGCTACATGCTTCTCACTTATAACATTTACCAAATTCCAGGAACTAATTGAACTGCACCCCACAACTAAACGTCACTATCTTTTGGCATACGCTTTTCAATACCGTGCTGTTTGAAATAACAACAACACTCGGTTCACTACGGTAAGCAGCCTTCATTCCCATGCAACTACAAGTACAAACTCAATTTATTGTACATGTTCCAAGGAACAAATACAAGATGAAATATATTATGTAATAATGATACAGATAGGTACCGGTACTGATACATAATAAATCAGTTCTTCTAATCATACAGATGGCAAAACTTAACTTCAGGCTACTGTGGAGAGAAATTCTGCAAACATTCTACAAATATTACTAGCTACGGCTAGCTACATTACAAGGAAGTCCCGTAACTTGTGTTTCGACTTACCGCCTTGGCCAAAGGATTTATTCGCCTTGTAGATAGTAAACTTGGACGTGGATATCTCTTCGAACTGAGTTATTACCTCGTCAATCTCATCGATGGAGCGAACAAACCCAAGGGATAAATCAGCTCGAAGAGAATTAAAGTATATCGGCGGAAACTTCTCACCGCTTGTATGCACGGCCATCTTCGCCATGGCCAGCTGTGCTGTCACACTGTCAGTGTCACTGTATTTCCCGCGGTTTTCATCTCGATTCGACGACGTACACATATATTGATGACGCGTGCTAATTAATATTCATGAACCTGGAGAAAAGGTTGGAATCGTGCCACTACCGCGAACAAGACGCTTATATAGAATTCGGGCTGGAATGGAGGGAAGGTTTTAATGGGGGATATTTTAGGCCTATATCGCAGTAGGTGTTGCTAGCCTAGGCACACATCGCGACTACAATACAAAGGTGCATATCCTTCTGTATATTAGTCAATGGGCAATAAAGTAGACATTTGAATATCAATAGACCTAGTCAGCATTTTGTATTATTACAAAGTAATGATATCCTAAAATATTGTGTACAACATTTGGAATGATTGATAGTAGACCGGCTGCATCACTGTGGAACACGTGTACCGCTAAGCTGAGATTTTCGGTGTTGGAACGAGTTGTAAATAAAGTGAGCGATAGGGGTACAGAGTACCTCGGGGGGGTCAAGAAGTATTATTCCTATCTCATTCAGACTCCGGTGAAGAATGGATGGTTGTAAGTTGAGAAGAATTTGGAAAAGGTGACGCCTTCGGCTATTATATAATGGACATTCAAGTAAAACGTGTAATTCGTCTTCTACTTTATCTATGCAGAACTTGCAGAATCTTAGATCTGGCGGCATTCTGGGTCTGATGTAACGTCCCCTTTCAATTTCAAGTGAGTGAGCACTCAAGCGTAAAAAGGTTAGAGATTTCCGGCATTTCAGGTTGTTTACAATGCTGAGATAAGGAGAGTACTGTGGCTCAGGTTTAATAGTACTATAGGTTCTGAGCTTGGATTCAGGAGATCTAGTGCATTCTTTAAAGATAGTGTTAACTTGCAAGGTTAGTTTTTCTTTCACATGCCTCAGAACTGTGGGGTTAATGGGGCAGGGCTGGTCAAAATAGTTTAAGTTGAGGCACTGTAGCATATGTTGTATACCTGCAGACCAAGACATAGAATTATTAGTACTACTGAGGGCTTTATCTGCTAAGTAAGCTTTGTAGAGAAGACGGTTATGCTCAAGCCTGATCCAATATTTTATCATGGTAATAAAGATATCGAAAGATGCAGGATAGATACCCAGCTCTGCAAGGGCACCTATATTACTTGCCTTTCTAGGGAGGTACAATATAGATTTGCATATTTTAATAGTGCCTGCATTACAGGAGACCTTGTCCCAATTTGCAAATAGGTTTAGGCGTCGAAAATTTATTAGTTGTCTACCCCAGATCTCTGAGGCATATGTGATTATCGGTTTAACAACAGAATTATAGATTTTCAAAAGTGTTTCAACCGGGGCACATTCAGAGGTGCAAAGGGTTGTTTTTATTTTATACCAGGCCCGTAATGATTTGGTTCGGAGTGTTCCCATTGCACCTGTGAAATTTCCGGTGTTACTAAAGGCTACACCAAGATAGGTGTAAGTGGATACTATTTCCACTTGTTTGTGGTTATATATGTAGTTAGTCTTAAGGCTAACTTTCATCGTTGAGTTGAAAACCATGACTTTTGTTTTAGAAACATTCAGTGATAGGTTCCAATCTTTGCAAAAAAATTGCAAGTTATTTAGGTTGGACTGTAGACCTGAGCTATGGGTAGAGATAAGTACTAAGTCATCTGCATAGTATGGTGTTCTATTTGGGCCAAGTTTGCGTCGCGTGGCGACTTTTAGAAACTCGCCACTCGCCACGCGCCGTGGACCTCTCCGGCGCGCGGCGACTGGCGACTTTTTGCTATCTCTTAACCTGCAAAAACTCGCCAGTCGCCACCCGCCGTAAAACACGGCGAGTTTCGCTCTATCTTTTAACCTGGAAAAACTCGCCGCGCGCCACTCGCCGGATGAACCACGGCGCGCGGCGACTGGCGACTTTTGACTTTTGGAATTCTCAGGACTTTTTCTCAAGTGCGCATGCCCGGGGAGCATCAATTATCGGAATATTTTGATCGAAACATGCTGTCATTTAATTTAATTTTAAATCTCTTCCTCGTGCATAAATATACATAATTTCTAATGAATGAACTCTCCAGCTACATCTGATGCTATGTGACTAATTTTGAAGATGTAAGCTATCTGTAATAATTAATATAGTTGTTTTTTGAAACAAGTTCTTTTTAATGCAATACGCATATAGGGCAATCTAATTTTGTCAAATGTGCAGATATGTTTTTATTAAAATACTCGTTATCCGTTTCTGTGCAGAACTTGCATACTCTCGTTATTATCTGCTGGTATATTTTAAAAAGTTAACACCAAGACAACATTTTCAATCGTTTTTTTTTTATCTTTTTTCATATAAGTGCCTATATATATTTATAAAACAGCATATCGTTTTCAATTCAGAATGAATCGCTTTGAAATTGTTCCTTATTTAAGATACAATAAAGCACTCGACGCGGGAATTTGCTGTATGAAATATTAAGAAAGCGAATAGAGCGTCATCGTCATATTGATTAAAAAAGTAAGAAAAAATGCTAACATTTTCTCTGGATGGTTGAATTTCTCTCTTCGTAAGTTTTATGTGAAAAACGGGCGATATCTTTGTATAAGAGATCCTTTATTGCTATTTTAATCCATAGAGCGGCTCTTTGTTGGGTTGATATTTCCTGTATCACAAACCCTACAAACTATCAAGACCCTATTTTTAAAGATGAAAAGACGTATTTCTTTCAACAGTTTCCATATTTTTTTTTACTTCCTCAAATCCTATGAGATCGCGACTGACTGTGATTTATGATATTGGAACTGCATAATTGATGCTCCTCGGGCATGCGCACTTGAGAAAAAGTCCTGAGAATTCCAGAAATCAAAAGTCGCCAGTCGCCGCGCGCCGTGGTTTGTCCGGCGAGTGGCGCGCGGCGAGTTTTTCCAGGTTAAGAGATAGAGCGAAACTCGCCGTGTTTTACGGCGGGTGGCGACTGGCGAGTTTTTGCAGGTTAAGAGATAGCAGAAAGTCGCCAGTCGCCGCGCGCCGGAGAGGTCCACGGCGCGTGGCGAGTGGCGAGTTTCTAAAAGTCGCCACGCGACGCAAACTTGGCCCAAATAGAACACCATAGATTTGAGACACCGGTAGTTGTTTTTATACTGTAATATGTAGAGCTATACATACTACAGAGGAGATCAAAGACCTTACCATTGATATCATGCTCAAGGAGCTTGTAGAAAAGACCAGGCCTCCAGACATTATCAAAGGCCTTGGAGAAATCTACGAAGCATACAAATAGTTTTTTCTTTCGGGCTTTGTATTTATTTATTAGAGTCCGCAAGATAAATATGTTGTCAGCTGTTCGGAAGTCTTTGCGAAAACCGCATTGTGCTGGGTGAAGGAGATCATTTGTTTCAAGATATTCAATGATTCTACAGTTTATAATTGACAGAAAGAGCTTTCCTATGCAGCTACCTAGGGCCAAGCCTCTGTAGTTGCTAGGATCGAGTTTATCACCAGATTTGTAGATTGGGTAGATGTACGATAAGTTCCAGGGCCGAGGAAAAGAACCAGTATCTAAGATTAAATTAAACAATTTAAGGTAATGATCAATAAGTGGAATAGCCGAAGTTTTAATCATTTCATTTAGAATAGTGTCAGGACCACTGGCTTTTTTATTTTTCAATTTCTTGACTGCATCTCTTCATTCAGAAGCTGTTACAGGGTTATTAATTCCATAATTGACAGAATTACTGGAGTTATTTCTGAGAGTTTATAGTTTAGATCGAATATCACGGTGGTGATCATTTTCATCACTATTGTCAGTATTCAGAGCGGCAAAGTGGTCAGTCCATGTTGCCATATCAATGTCATCAGTTTCTGAAGTCGAGTCATCAGTAAGGTATCGAATAAGTTTCCAATATTCAATTGGATTAGCAGAAGCAAGATCGTCTAGTTGGTTGAGGATCTTAGTTCGAAACACTTTCTCTTTATAATTTAGCAGACGTTTATAGGCTTGTTTGTGTCTATAATATTCTATTGTAGATTTTCTATCGTAAGAATTAGTTTTACACTTATTTAGGGCTTTGAACATGTTAGTCTTTAAGGTAGTACAGTCGCTGTCATACCAACGAGATCTCTTTGACCGTTTCTTGGAGACACGGACAAGTTTAAGTGTTTTTGAAGCTGCCGATAGGAGTATGCCATGTAAATCACAAGCTGCAGTGTTTACCTATGATGGCCGAGAGGGGCCATCGACCATCGCCCTTGAAACATTTTGGGCGATATTGCGATAACGCGATATTGCGATGCGATACCGCGATATTGCGATGCGATAACGCGATATTGCGATGCGATAACGCGATAATGCGATGCGATAACGCGATATTGCGATAACGCGATATTGCGATGCGATAACGCGATATTACGATGCGATAACGCGAAAACGCGATATTGCGATATTGCGATAACGCGATATTGCGATGCGATAATGCGATATTGCGATGCGATAACGCGATAACGCGATGCGATAACGCGATAACGCGATATTGCGATATTGCGAAATATCGCGTTATAATTACGCGATAATGTGCGATATTGCGATAATGCGATATATCGCGTTATTTTACCGCGATATTGTGCGATATTATAGCAATATCGCAATATCGCACAATATCGCACAATATCGCGTTATAATTGCGCGATGGGAGAGCGGATAGCCATGAAGACAACTCTGTCAACTCTGCTGGCCCAATTCCTGGTTATCTCCCCTGATTCGAACATTTCGAAATAGGTACGAATTTCGCTCCAGTTACTTGATCAAACAAAACTCATGCGCCAATAAATTATATTGATTGATTTTTAATTGTTTTCATCGTATCATCGTACCATCGTATCATCGTACCATTCTATCATCGTACCATAGCATCATCGTACCATAATACCATCGAGTCATCGTACCATCGTATCATCGTATCATCGTACCATCGTATCATCGTACCATCCTATCATCGCACCATAGCATCATCGTACCATCGTGTCATCGCACCATCGTGCTATATTTGTTTAAATACCCACCGTTATGTACCGTTGAGGGATGGAGATGTCTTTCAGCACAGCGACTCGTTATGGTTCTTACATGAGCGAGGAGATTAACTATTCTTTACTCACTCGATTTTCCCCACACACTAGTCACTATCACCTGATTAGCTAAATAAAAAAGCCAAAGGCCCTAAGAAGCCCTGGTAGTATTAAAAGCGTAAATTCGTGTCTATTTGGCTGCAGCCTGAGCCGCAGTCAGGACGCGTAAAGGCCAAAGAACGTCGCATCCTGTTCGGAATGGGCCGTGTAAGGGCATAGTGAAACACTCGCAGGAGAGCATCCGACTGGATGGGTGAGTGGTGAAAGAAAGGCTATAACGCGCATGCACAGACAGAGAATAGTAAGAAATTAGCATTGTATGCACGGTTTAGGGTAGAGATATACCGATGGGGCTGAGTGAATGAGTGAGTGAGTGTGAGTGAGGAAGAGGTGAAGTGAAGGAGGAGGAGGAATGGAGATGAGTGAGTGAGTGATCATATAAAGTCGTTTGTAAACCATTAGCCTCAAGTTGTATCTAAACATGAGTGGCATCCCATTGAAGCTCTTATCCGGTAGAGACACACTGGAAGTGATATATGCATGCGCACTGAGGAGTGGTAGAGAAAGGGGAGTTTCAGTGGTGCTGACTATGCCCCAAACACGTCAAGGTTATATGCATAGCAATACATTTTCTTTATTTCACTCGATAATTTTTTTTACACGATGTATTTTTTTATTTCTATTCGAAGCAATTATAAAATATATGTGCAATAATTGCATTGTGGGTAATACCTAACCCCGCCTATTTGAATATGTAACGAAAATGGCGGCATATTTGACAGTCGGTTTGCCTCGTCTTTGGCTGTCGATGTCGTCTTTGATAATGTTTGTCTTCTGTTTGTCTTCATTCTTAGTGCCAAATCACAAACAAACGATTTGAATGTAGGGAAACTGACCAAAGAGACAGTGAAGGCAAACCGACACATATCTCAAACATGCCGCCATTTTCGCCATCCATTTCTCAATAGCCAACGAAAAGCTTCGTCACATATCCAAATAGGCGGGGTTAGGTATTACCCACAATGCAATTATTGCACATTTATTTTACATCTCCTTCGAATAAGAATAAAAAAAAAACATTGCATAACGTACCTATTTCGAAATGTTCGAATCCGGGGAGATAACCAGGAATTGAGCCAGCAGAGTTGACAGAGTTGTCTTCATGGCTATCCGCTCTCGCATCGCGCAATTATAACGCGATATTGTGCGATATTGTGCGATATTGCGATATTGCTATAATATCGCACAATATCGCGGAAAAATAACGCGATATATCGCAATATCGCAATATCGCACAATATCGCACACTATCGCGTTATTTTCGAGAAAATAACGCGATATTGTGCGATATTGTGCGATATTGCGATATTGCGATATTGCTATAATATCGCACAATATCGCGGAAAAATAACGCCATATTTCGCAATATCGCAATATCGCACAATATCGCACATTATCGCGTTATTTTCGAGAAAATAACGCGATAGTGTGCGATATTGTGCGATATTGCGATATTGCTATAATATCGCACAATATCGCGGAAAAATAACGCGATATTTCGCAATATCGCAATATCGCACACATTATCGCGTTATTTTCGAGAAAATAACGCGATAGTGTGCGATATTGTGCGATATTGCGATATTACTATAATATCGCACAATATCGCGGTAAAATAACGCGATATATCGCATTATCGCAATATCGCACAATATCGCACATTATCGCGTAATTATAACGCGATATTTCGCAATATCGCAATATCGCGTTTTCGCGTTATCGCGTTATCGCATCGCGTTATCGCGTTATCGCGTTATCGCGTTATCGCGTTATCGCATCGCAATATCGCATTATCGCATCGCAATATCGCGTTATCGCAATATCGCAATATCGCGTTTTCGCTTTATCGCATCGCAATATCGCGTTATCGCATCGCAATATCGCGTTATCGCAATATCGCGTTTTCGCGTTATCGCGTCGCATTATCGCGTTATCGCATCGCAATATCGCGTTATCGCAATATCGCCCAAAATGTTTCAAGGGCGATGGTCGATGGCCCCTCTCGGCCATCATACATTCTACTGAACCACCATCAACATTTAGAGTTGCAATACAATACATATCTGCGTTCTTATTAGATCGAACTTTTTTCACATAAAACACTTTTGATACCTTGTATCAGTATGTGCGCATGACTTCACAATTTTATCGGTTAGTTTGTCAGCCTAATAGGCTACAATTTCGCTAGGTAACATACCATTTCATCCCATCGTATTTCCATTACAGTTGAGTCGTCTTCAACGGACCGTATATGACACAAAAATTTTAACTCCATACTTGCGAACTTGTTCTTAGACTAGTTGTATTGCGCCTGTCGATATTGAAGGATCACCGAAGGGTGATGCCGCTCCGCACCATTAGTTTCCTCTAATTGAGGGTCATAGAACATTGTAGTTATTTGATAGCACAAGTATTTACAAACCAACTGACAGGTCTTTTCGTTTCAGCAATTCTCTTTTTGCCACATTTAATTAGTTACTTTGATTTAAACGTGAGAGTGTTTACCATCGACGTGAGCGTTCAGTCGCATTGGGATAAAACTGTCCGCATCGGCGTGTTCGTTTTAGAGGAGGGCTGATACCTCCCCTCTTTATATTCCGGTAAAGTAGCTCCGTGCTTTTCGCTCTATGTTGATTACATTTTTAATAGGACTGATTATATCCGATAGAATAATTAATAAACACAACATATTAAGGTGGTGGGAAACAATGACGGCGTACTAACAAGAAGTTCTGTGACCTCATACTAAACTGATTCACTCTGTCCATGAAATAGTTTAGTTTCTAAAGCCATGAAAACCTAGATTTAAAAGACCAAATTGAAAACAAATGTTGCCCTGATGACTCTGATCGTCGTTTCTTTACACATAAAGGCTATTTACTAAAATATGAAAGGAGATGGTATTGTAAGGCGGGGTTTTTGCCCACAGCCAGCCGACTCATAGGAATGTACATTTCTTCTCTCCATCTGTCAATCACAATGCAATGTACAACTTGTCGTCAGCGGTAACTGTCAATCAACGGACTGAATGTTACGGTGATCCATGATCGCTTCACATATATTCGGTACCAAGACGTTATTATTTCACAATGTTGTAGTCGATTTTAAATGCACATATTGGAGAATAAATACACAATTTAGGCGAACATATTGCCGTTGTAACAGGTAGCGACTGATCGTTCGATTTCAACGTTTGACTGGCCCGTAATGTCCACACGGTATCGTCTCATCGGTAAACAATATTTATTTTTATTTTCAATTGGTTCATAATGATAGCCTAAAATCGTATTTCAGATATACTGAATGCAAATTGTTTGTGCAGAAATGAGAAAGATTGAAAAAACTTGTCGACGTCACACATGTGACCTCCTGGGATTCGAACTGGGTAAAAGAAATTTTCGAGGCGCTTGTGAGTCAACGTGCTTATCCACTACGCCACGACATACTAACAACTGTAACACGCTATTTTGTCACTTTAATCTACTTACGAAAACTTCAAACGTTATGAATCATAACTTTTCATTTTTTAGTATGAAGGACCCCTTGGACCCAAAAAAATCTTTCAGCAGTGTGAATATAATGTTACCATACAACACCAGGTTAAATGGCGTTCTGGTCCAAGAGGTCCTTCGCGCCTAAATGCGTGTCTGAAGGACTCGATTTAGACCCTTTTTTCACGAAATAGCACGAGCTGTGGATTTCTGTTTCATGTCATAACTATAATCATAACGCAATCGCACTAAAACTTTCACATATTGTGTACTTATATTTTCTCTTGCCGTTACATTAAAACCTAAATATTTTTAGGACATTTTATTTTTTCGATTTCAACCGCACCACGTATAGGCCAAAATCCCGCCTTATCGTACCATCACCTTTATTTAATAAAACTAAAACCACTTGAACCACAACGGTATAGTGACAAATTCAAAAGTCGAGAATTCCATACCGATTTAGTTCTGACAAAACATTGTTTTTATGTATTTATAAGTATTGGTTAAGGACCCATCCTAGCACTCTTCATTGTGGTTTGCTCTGGCAACATGCCCTTAGCTTTTTGTGAAGTAGTTCCACATGTCTGATTTCTTCACCCGAAGAGGTTAAAATAAACCAAATAAATCCGTGTATCACCACAATCTATGATGTCTTCAATTAACATGTGGGCCTACGGTATTCAGAGCTAGAGAGAGTTTTGGGGCCGATTCTTATCATTCGTTACTGGTCCTTTCAACTAATCTCTGCAAGAGTGGATTTCAATGAGGGCTTGACGTCCCCGGAATCTCTTAATTTGTAAGTAGGCCATAAAAGTTCACTTGTTGTATTTCCTTTCAAGCAAACAGCTTAAATAAGGGAGAAGTTGTGTTTTTCATAACTTTTCCTCAGGTGCGAGACGTACTTGCTCGATATACAATCCTACCACTAAGTTAGTGTGATGGCGTGCTCCAGTCCAGCGGGTATCACTAACGGTATTGTTATCACCTCCGCCAGCTACAACAATGGAAGCCGGGTGTATTACACGTGTAACAGCGGGTTCCAGATGGTCGGGTCACCCTCCCAATTCTGTCAGTCCGGCACCTGGCAAGGCTCGGCGCCCACCTGCACCCTCATCAACAATAGCCCGGATGTACAGACCTATCAAAATGTAACCTTTCCAGAGATCAACGTATCTGGAACGGACGGTGAGTTGTATAGTGGAGATATTCACCTAGTTATATTTCCTCTAGAATCAAAGGAAGAACAGATGACAGTTACGGAATAAATGTAATTGGATCGTTTCGCGTTATAGGTTCCGTCAGACATACAGCGCAATCTAAGGAACAATCTAATAAAAAATATGCAACGTTAATGAGCACACTGGGTCCGAATGAATGCTGTACTGGCTGGGCTGATCAGTGTCCAGGGTAATAGGACCTGTGGACATCCTCGTGTTCTGGCACATGTAGGCACCGTCGTGATATGACTGACCAAAATGTTGAAGACGACGTTAAATCCTAATCATTCACTCACTCACCCCAATGAATAATACTTCACCCCCACCCGCCACTCCGCATAAAGTCTACTGATAAGCACATTTGAGTTCGCCTCAACGTTTTGACCTAGCCCAACAAGGCTAAATCGTTATGCAAAGCTATGCGGTTAAAAAGTAAAATATACCTGAGCCAATTTATCCTAATGCACTCCATGTTCAGTTAAAAGGAAATGTTATAGTGCGAGTGTCATGCACGATTTCAAATCCACTTTTATTTTATCGGCTCAATAAAATGTTTATTCCAGATTGGGATATAGATCTGAACAGCTACACAGAGAGAACCTTATTCGTGATAACCGCTCGCGCAGAATAGTATAAGTATTTGAATATTGCAATTATGAAATTCATGGCTGCGGTCGCATTAAGTTTGATAATCCCTTGACAAAAACTATGTCTGTGACATTGACAGTGAATATATCTTACGGTAAGTCTTTTACTTTCGGGTTTGACATTTTATCTAAATGTTTCTCTGTAAGAATGTTCACGTTGATTTAATGTCATTTTGTTCAAGATATGTTCAAGATAGATTCATGATATGTTGTTTGTAGATTCTTTTGAAATATTTCTATCAAGTGCAGACGGTACTAGTGCAGTTATTAGTCAAAACTGTCATACTCTCCCGCATAATTTCGATAAAATAGCATTCCTTTTCAAGTTTACTATTAGGTTAGGTTAAATATGACATTTTCAAGATGGCTTTTTCGAACATTTTCTTTGATATTTCACGACAATTTTGTTTGTATAATTTACTTGTACATACGACAACACATTTTGAACATCTAACCTGAGAGCTTCAATTTTCATAGACCCGACCTCAAAAACAAAATATTAGTCCAGGTGTGAAAGAACCGGTGGTCTCTCAGATACGAGTGTCCGCTTGCTATGATTTAACCCATCCCGGACATTGACATCTGACAAAGGTAACTTGGATATCAGAGCCCGCTCTAGGTAAAGCATAGGAGACCGGACACTGGTCTCTGGGGACCACCGTTTCTTTCACACCGGCTCCTAAAATGGAGTTGAGTTCGAAGTTCTATAAAATCCGACCTGGTATTGACTGTGTACGTCAACCCACTTTTAATAATATCTGGTCTGAAATCCCTCTGTCAATTGACGTTGTGATCAATCATGTCAAGAAGTAAGGGATTTGGTTAATTTGATCTGATAGATGTGCCTGTTTATCGTATTTCATATCAGGGCATCGTATTACATAAAGCGTCATCATAATGTGGGCTATTATTCAAATATGCCCGAGCACTATGAACAAATAACACACAACTATTTAATATTTGGATGGATATCGGCCACGGCTTTATTCCATATTATAAAAACTCTAGTGACGAGATCCCTACGGACATGCTGAAACGCCAACCTTTCGGTGTCCGGACGAATCAACTATCTTATAAACCACAACCGCTCCCTGTGAAAGTTACCAGGCAAGACCCACGTGATCCCCATGGAATTCATAGGCAATTATATTAAAGCCATATATGCTCCCTGTGTGATACCGCACCAGGCAAGCCCCACATTTGATCCCTATGGAAACATAGGCAATTTTATTAAAACCATATATGCTCCCTGTGAAATACGGCACCAGGCAAGCCCCACATCGGATCCCTATGGAAACATAGGCGAATTTATTAAAACCATATGCTCCCTGTGTAATACCACACCAGGCAAGCCCCATATCAGATCCCTATGGAAACATAGGCGACCCATAACCCTGATAATGCTCCCTGTGAAATACCACACCAGGCAAGCCCACATCCCTATGTATCACCCATATAGGCAATGTTTCCCGCTATCTGCCCCCTGTGGAGCAGCTTCACTTAGTTTGCCCGCAAGGATCTCGCTACTGAACCTAAAATATATGCCGTGACAAAATTGTAAAATACCTGAAACATTTCTGAATAAATGTGCAAACAAACCTCCAAAATACAAGCAATTACTTAAGATGTAACCAATCCTAAACATTGTCATTCCTGGCAAAGCGTTCTTTGTTACACCAAAACTGCGCCAAGTAGTTGAATTTGGTATCAGTTGATTACCTGTATAGGTCATCAGCTATATTGCTCCCTGTTCATCAGTTTGTCAAAATGGCCGGCTGGGTCAAACTGCTTAGGAATGATCTCTGCTCACTCATTTCTTACTGGCAACTCCAGTGTGGCCACTTCCAAATATTCAAATGCTTCACATGGCTCGATCCTCATTCAGGAAAGTGACAATCTGTTAGGGCTGACTACCTTCCAAACATTCAACATTCGTACCCTAATATACACCCTTTTATAAATGCCACACATGGCTTACATAATCCATATATCATATAAATAAACAAACAATAGAACTTCAGAGAAACCAAGTTAAACAAATAATGCCTTCACACTTTCTGATCCGATTCAGCATACATTTGATGGCATAGCTTAGCACTGATCCAGAAAGATTTAAATTGCTGAAATCTCCTCGTTCAAAATGTTTGTCATGATACAAAAATATTGTCCATATGTGATCAGGAATGTGTGCTCTTGCACTAATAGATATAATACACAATCAATTTATGTTCTGTGCAAATTGGTTCACACTGCAGTCATTTTTACACAAATGTCTCTTACTGAACTCAATTACCAAGAAGTTCACTGTTGCCCAGATTATTTCCTGAAGTCTATTCATACATACAAAATTGCCAACCTCACACAGACTGTTGTTGCACTGGTTCGTATTCGAAGTCTGGTGTTTGTGGAACGATGTATGCACAAGATATTTGTTATTTCACAGATTTGAACCTCGACATATGAAAATTTATACACAGCAGTTTGTTGCTGCACTGTTTACAACCTGAATGATTTACAGTCACAAAAGTTCCTTGTTGCCAGGAATTGAACCCTGACTGATTTATATACAGAATGTCTTTGTTGCACTGATTGGGACCATGACCGACTTACTCACAGAAATTTGTTTTTCTTCGGATTTCAACTCAGAACTTCAGTGCTATACCTTACAGTTCGTCCTAACAAATGGAGTAGTTGCGAACAGCCATATTAAGCATATTAACGATCCACGTGACCGAATCCTCATAGCAGATAGCAGTAAGAAATCCAGATATCAGATAGCAGTACCAGTCATCTTAGAACCATCAGCGGTACTTCTGAAATATAAAACGAACAAACCAGACAGCAAGCAATATCTGTTTAGACGGAACCTCCCTAATTCATACTGTGATAAGTATAAATATATATCCCAGCCCCTCGAGGCACCATGAAGTCCTCCTTGAATTAGGCCCGAACTGTGATCATTTGAACTTAACATAAATATGATAGCATACTTCAGTCTAGTGAACATCTTAGATGAAAGCTTTCAAGATAACAGTTCTTGAGCCCATTCTGTGGAATGAAAGCTATCTAACATTACTCAGTCAGTACTCTAAATCAAGCACAAAACCTATCAAGAGGGTCCAGGGAGTTCAAGGGAGAGGCGGGTGGCAAATTTTCTGATAACAATTTCCTTCCAGAAAGCCATCTGCTCTGATGGTCAGCATATCCGAAAAGGAATACCCGGATGTTCGAGGATTGTAACTAAGGGACATAACCCGACGATGCAACACCTCCCCTCGGTTCAGGCAATAGAATAAATTGGTTTATCATGTAATTGTATTTATGATAAACTTTATTATTCAAATATGCCCGAACACTATGAACAAATAACACACAACTATTTAATATTTGGATGGATATCGGCCACAGCTTTATTCCATATTATAAAAACTCTAGTGACGAGATCCCTACGGACATGCTGAAACGCCAACCTTTCGGTGTCCGGACGAATCAACTATCTTACAAGAAAACTTATTGATGCAGATGCATCAATGCCGGCGGAAACGTTTGTAGCTTATAATCTGCGTATTACAAGCCGATTACGTGTGCAACTGGTGAATACAGGTCACGATGCACATTATGTTAAAAAAAAACGTCGATTTGTTTGTTTTCCTTAAAGGTTTGACTAATGTAGTTCGCGCAAGAACCCATCTGGAAAGTGTGGGGTTAGCCGGAAGTTAAGTGCTTGCTGGCAAAATGCAAAATGCAAAATGTCAAACTAGGACTTTGAAAGTAATGTTCTCTGGTTGACGTATTAAGTCATTTCATATAGCCTGATGTAAGAGATCGCGCTGTGGCATTATACGGGACCCATCATCAAGCCACTATTTCTTTATTGATGTGTGTCATTGTGAATTAAGCCTAGATCGACTTTCTTTACACAACAATCCGATCCGCGTGTTTTACTGTTTCAAGTTTTTAGTAACTCGCAGTTCAATCTCAAACATTTTGCTGCAGACGTACACATGGTACAGGTGAATAACTTCATCATGTATGGTCATCGATTTGGTCTCTCAGCCATAATAAAATAGTACTAAAGAACATTTATTCGATGAATTCATTATAACAGAATTAATATTAATTTGTTAACCACGAACGGGTGATACAATCCTGTCGTTTTACGATCTAAAACTAGCTGGATCACTCAACGGCACGTCTGTGAAAGTATGGCTCGAGAAAACACCTGTTACTCGTCCAATATCAAGATGGCGGCTCCCATGTTTAGCGAATTCAGAAATCCGGCGGCATGGCCGCCGGAAATAAACCACAACCGCTCCCCGTGAAAGTTACCAGGCAAGACCCACGTGATCCCCATGGAATTCATAGGCAATTATATTAAAGCCATATATGCTCCCTGTGTACTACCGCACCAGGCAAGCCCCACATTTGATCCCTATGGAAACATAGGCAATTTTATTAAAACCATATATGCTCCCTGTGAAATACGGCACCAGGCAAGCCCCACATCGGATCCCTATGGAAACATAGGCGAATTTATTAAAACCATATGCTCCCTGTGTAATACCACACCAGGCAAGCCCCATATCAGATCCCTATGGAAACATAGGCGACCCATAATCCTGATAATGCTCCCTGTGAAATACCACACCAGGCAAGCCCACATCCCTATGTATCACCCATATAGGCAATGTTTCCCGCTATCTGCCCCCTGTGGAGCAGCTTCACTTAGTTTGCCCGCAAGGATCCCGCCACTGAGTGTGTCAATACACACTGCACCCACCAAAATCCCAAGGGCAATTCTGCAAACAACTCTGACTCTGATCATCGAGAATAGATGATGCTCATTATGGTCTTGTGAGTGTAGCTATAGAACCTTTGCTGTGTAGGTGGGCGTGGCTGTTCTTCCCTACACAGCTGTAGTTCCTTCCAGTCACATTTCGTACCACGAAGTTTTAGCCTCCGAAACGCCTGTGTTTCGGAAGATTTAACGGCTGCACATACAAGAACACAGTAGCTGGTGATAATAAAATGTACCTCGTTATTCTCCTTGTAGTCTTTTGTCACTTCCCTCCAAGTTAGAACTCTCGGTATTCCCTCATTCTTAAGTTATCATCAATTGTTCAAGATTCTCGGGGATTTGAATATTCAGCTGACTGCCATTCAACTGTCAGTGCTGTAAATTTCCCTTGCACGGACTTTGCCGGAGATGGCGGTCTCTTTGAAAACAAGCCGTGGCGCATGCGTAATTATTCAGGTCAGGTCGATGACGGTCCAACGAATGCGCGTGTACGTGGGCGTGGCTAACGGAGACATTCAAAATAAGAGACCAAAATATGTCAGAAAACTCCGTGAAGGCGTGATTAAAAGATGATATCTCAAGAACGAGGAATTATTAAGTGTTGAGAGTTGGCAGGCGGCGAGAAGGACCAATGTAGAGGAAAATGAGGTATAGTTTATTACTATTCGCTGCCGTTTTATTTCGTGTGCAGTTAGGATATTGGACAACGTCATTCAAAGTTCAATGTGTGGGATATATTGTGTATAGGAGGAACCTTGGCTGTGAGTCGATTACAGAGCCATTCGAGACTACAGCCATTCCTGGGCTATTGTGAGTGGAGATGTAAATGCTGAAAATTCTACCCATTCAATATTATACTATTTATCCAGGCTTAGCGCACTTTGAATATAATATCCTCAACCATCATATAATAATGATTTGTCAAACCGGCACCCCAAGGTTGAAATTAACATAATTTCATACCATATTCCTAACTTTGCATCTGGACATCCATAACTTTACATGATTTTCCCTGATAATACACACATTATACGCCTTGTGACTTTAGGATGTCAGACCGCTCATTCCGGCTTGACCACACTGCGGACAAATCTTCACAGGCACGCAATCATTGTAAATCCGATGAATTTCTCAATGTTCTAAAAACACGTACGGTGCAATATGGTAATCATGCATCTGTTTCATGCATTGTAACTTCTGTCACCATTTACCTCCCCAAAACCGCTGGTTTTACACCCATATTTGAATCACACACCCAATAATAGACACCCTGCATAGCTGCCAATTATATTAGGCTTAAAGTATCCTTTCCAATTAATATCCATTCTCATATGCCTGTATCCTTATACAATATGGGTGCCACCATGTTAGCTTTACAAACTCTGACCGTTAAGGACAAACCTACACAACAGAGTGCCACAATTTTCCCACATGTGCATGATCCGATTTTGTTTGACACTCCATGAATTACCTCCCTTGGACCGAAACGACCAAAAGCAATTAATTGGCTTCTCTCACATACAGCAAACAGTATTTAAATGGACAAGTGAGTGTTTTCTATCTCCCTATCACTCACATCAGTTTCATGTCATGGGAGATCTGTTGTTTTCCCATCCACCCTAGCTATGGATCATCATAACGATAGACTGATGATTATGATTATGAATACAACTTGTATGCCAGTCACCGGCCAGCCAGTCAGTTGCCCATAGCTTTACATTTCGAAACCCTGTCGATCCAAACTTCCCAACGTCTCACTTCAATATCACATAATTGATTTTGAATTGGTGGGCGAGAAATAAACATTTAGCGTACCAGCGAGAATAAATTTGAGCTTAGCAATAGGATGGAACAGGCGACATCCGCCTCCAAAACAATAATCAGGCTACACCAGACTATTTTTTCCATTTTCTAATAGCCAAACATTTTAATATGGGTGTCCAAAATTCATGAACCAGGGCCCTTTGTATTGAGATAAAATATTCGAAATAGTTCATAGCAGTTTTGCCTTATTCTTGTTTCATCAGCGACTGCTTGTTATCCCTGTATTAACTGGCCTTCGAGTGGCACACTGTGGAAAGTGATAATAAAATCACAACATATTATGATGCAAATAAACAGCCCAAAAACTGATGAAAACTTCGTTTCATCTAACTCCTAAACAAATTCATTTCAGACTACATGCCTATATCATGTATATCCTTGAGCACATGATGATGCAGCCACGCCTTGGAGAGTGATCACGCTCTGCCATCTACCACTATGCCCTTCCTTGATTCTGGGAGAGTGACAGTTCCCTCTCCTTAAATATCCCAAAAATATTCTTTTCCTTTTAAGAATAACAGTTATCCCTCCTAAATCTTGCAAATCTCTCCAAAATATTCACACAAGAGCTCTCATCCGCTCTCTTTCCATTTTCATATTTCAATGCCTGTGATATTGCAACTCACCTGCACAATTGCACCATCAACAGACAAACTGTAGGCCAACCGTCACCCATCACTTCCCTGCACAATTGCACCATCAACAGACAAACTGTAGGCCAACCGTAACCCAAGCAGCTGAATTCCTGACCCCTCTCATTCCGCGACACAGAGCTGGACCTCCCAACACTCGATCTTGTCATTTCAGACTACATGCCTATATCATGTATATCCTTGAGCACATGATGATGCAGCCACGCCTTGGAGAGTGATCACGCTCTGCCATCTACCACTATGCCCTTCCTTGATTCTGGGAGAGTGACAGTTCCCTCTCCTTAAATATCCCAAAAATATTCTTTTCCTTTTAAGAATAACAGTTATCCCTCCTAAATCTTGCAAATCTCTCCAAAATATTCACACAAGAGCTCTCATCCGCTCTCTTTCCATTTTCATATTTCAATGCCTGTGATATTGCAACTCACCTGCACAATTGCACCATCAACAGACAAACTGTAGGCCAACCGTCACCCATCACTTCCCTGCACAATTGCACCATCAACAGACAAACTGTAGGCCAACCGTAACCCAAGCAGCTGAATTCCTGACCCCTCTCATTCCGCGACACAGAGCTGGACCTCCCAACACTCGATCTTGTGGAAGGCATTCACAGCGACAGCTTTCGCCGACTTAAACTTCAAGATCGATCCTGCTGCATGGTGACGGATGTAGCATGTTGTTGCTGTTGTTGTTGTTGTCGTCGCCTGTCCGCGGCGCTGGATCGCATATCAATCTGCACCAGAGCAGGATTGCCCATATCCGAGACCACTACACGGCACACATCTGCCAAAATACTAAGAATAAAATTAAGAGAGGAATGGTACGAGTGGTGGTGGACAGAGAAGAGTTGGGTATTGCGGGGGGGGGTATGTCGGGTGAAATTCACAACCAATCTAACTGGCAAATTTAAAGAATTTTCTCAACCATCTGACCGTAATATGCCAGTATATCTCAGCTATACAATGTTGAAAATCATATCTATAGACAAATCACTTCCAAATAAACAGATTATCGCAAAATTTTCTGATAACAATTTCCTTCCAGAAAGCCATCTGCTCTGATGGTCAGCATATCCGAAAAGGAATACCCGGATGTTCGAGGATTGTAACTAAGGGACATAACCCGACGATGCAACACCTCCCCTCGGTTCAGGCAATAGAATAAATTGGTTTATCATGTAATTGTATTTATGATAAACTTTATTAATTATAACGGTACTCAACCAGTATGAGCACGCGTTCTACGTCACTGGGTGTAGTCTCTTATTAAGTTTTGGGGTTTACATTGAATGTCGGTCATCATTCTGAAATGATATCCGTTGAAGAGTTATGTTATGGTCTTTTCATCATGACGCCGTAAAGTTTTTAATGGTTATTGCTATAACTATTTGGAAAGCACTGGAACAGTTCAACTATACATGTGCAATTCATACTTCAGGGAATAATATTCACTCAATCTAGACAGAGACACTGATCTAGGTAAACCAAGACGATATATCGGGGAAATACCACCTCGATGTGACGCTATGAAAAATCCGTGCAAACGTTTTGCCGATATTTTACGAGATTTCATAATAATCCGATGACGACAAACTCCGCCCTTTCAATTTGTCTTTGATTGGTGTTTAGTCCACACATATGAAAAACTTTATCGTCAATCGATCTTTTTTCATTTTCTACCGCCTGATAAAACCAGACTTTTCGACGGGAGTAAATACTTTGAAGTTAATGTTTATCACGCATGATGTCTATCCACAATGTCTTAATAGTTCGGTACCGTTTCTCCTTTCTGTTTGCTATTTTGTTCCACGTGCTCCTGTGTATACTTACAAGGAGTGTCTTTTTAAAGTTAGTTCGCCCGGCTAGCCACCTGATTGGCCAACAGATGTAGTTTCAAATTTGCAAGGGAATTATATAGCGTTGAGGTCAGATATAATGTTCTGTGATATTATATCTGAGTTTACCGAGATTGAATATCTACTGTCATCTACATTGTCGCTTCTTGCTTGGATCTTTATAATTGACCTATACTTACTACCAAAGCTCGATGGAACTACATGTTTTACCGGTTAAGTTATCATTCTGTCAGGCGCATGAGACAATCATTCCTAGTCTAAGGACAACGAGTGAGCGAGTGAGTATGATTTAACGTCGCTTGCAACAATATTTCAGTCATAACACGACGTTTAGACCTATTTCTTTTCAAACCGTTGACCCCCATGTACGTGAATAGGGTCGTGTCTTATTCTTTTTTACACCCGGAAACCCCAACGTGTGCCTGAGATAGCCGTCACATACGACAAGCTGTCTGAGGAGCTGGGGCACTTCATTCATTCCATGACCTGGGTTGTGCGCAGCGACAGGTCGGATCAGTCCCAAGACCTGAGGAGTACACAACGACCCGGCAGTTCAAGCCCCACAGAGCCTAAGGATAACGAGTCATTATAAATTATAAGGTTAAATTATCCCGGTCAAGCATGAATTCGCGGAATGTCCCATGATTACATACTAACTTCATATCAAATTGAACTTATTCATGGGCGTGTTTGTTATAATATACGTTATATTCGGCATAGCTGTAGAGCTGCGTAGTTGTAATGTGATTGGTTACTAGTTATTCTATGATATGATATACAGCATCAAGGCGAACAGCGACGGTAGAAGATAGAGGGGGAGGGAAGGGACTGGTAGCGAGCGTGGGTATACAGTCAACATAATACATGTAATCATTATATTTGTCGGTAACAAAACTTCAAGATTAAATTGACGGGATCTATGTGGTTTAATAAAGTTGTCAAAGGAAGCATGATTCACTCAACTGAGTGCATTCACACTGGAGCAGACTGTTATATCCCGAATTCTTGAAATCCACGAAGCGTAAATTAAGTTTCCTGATCAGGGCGCTCCCATGAAAATAACGGCAATGGCCCGTTACATGTAATAGTTACAACCCAATTGGTTATTTTATTTAACCCTATCTCACCTGGGCTTTTTGGGACCTGTCCAGGCCTTGAGGCGAGCCGAAAAACTGCATGATAATTATTAAATAATAATGTGATGTGAAATAAAATAGTTTTTTGTCCATTTTTATCGGGGAAAAGCAGAAATTTTGAAGAAACATGACGAAAACATCCCTTTCCTGGTACCCCACGTGGCCGCCATCTTGAATTTACCCATGATCCTATGCTAGGCTCAAAATGACCCCAATATGATAAACTATAAAGTCACGGAGTTTCAGCTCTGCAGTTTTTGTCGTTCCGGAGATAGCGCAGAAAGTTTAGTAGAGCCCCCACCCCCCCCCCCCCCCCCGGACTGGTAGGGTTAAACAGAGCTTATTGATATACACTGGAAGCACAATAAGCGTTTGTGTTTTATACATACATAAATACAATTTATCAATATATTATATGAAAAATTAGCGATACGAAATTTGGCTAAAAGAACAGAAGAAAAAAACGAAGAAGAAACCCCAACGAGGGCAAAATCAAAAAGTAAGATGGAGCTACGAGCAGTACCGGGGATCACCGGGGATCAGATCTAGATTCAGTGCATATGTGTAGAAGCATACTGTGTCATATGGGATATATGTGGTCACTTTTTCCGTACAAATTCGTTACTTACAAAACCACTCAGGTTTGACTAATCCATGGCGGCCATTCTGAATTGATATACCAACTTTCCTTTGTCAAATTGGCGATGACTTGGATCAAGGATCATATAATCGAAGATTGAGATCAATCGGTCAAGCCGTTTTGGTGGAGTTTAAGATGTTTCAGAGAATAGGTCAATCCAATATGGCCGCCAAATTATTTATAACAAATCAGTGATATTTACTTTCAGTGGATCAGATCATGATATGCGTGATCAAATTCAGTAAACTAGAAATCTCTATCCCTCTAGATTCAATGGTTTAAGCCCTTGGACAATTTGTTACTTTTTTGACGCAATTCAAGCTGGCGGAAAACCATTTGGCACAGGAACATACATTTTGAATATTAATGATTACCATGTCTCTTGGTTTATATGTAGTCACTTCCCCGATCCAAATCCGTCATTTGAAACTCATTCTAGTTTGACTGGTCCGCAGCGAAAATTTTGAATTGGCGGACCAAATACTCCCTCCCCATTTCTTTGAATGCTATTATTTTTTTCGTTTCAGTCCCGTTGTGGTTGCTGATTGTGTTTGCCGTTGTATTATTACTTCTAGTGCTTGGAATCCTCATATTTCTAATACTCCATTTCTGTTGTGGGTAAGTACATACGACACCTCTCTTATTGGCAATGTCTCTCTCTTGGCCTATTCCTAATTCATGGAACTTGCCCCCACTGTAGAGTCAATCATGAATCAGATAATGTGTTAGACTGTAAACTCAAGTGTCAGTGTGCTGTTCCATCTGTCTACCCTCCAGCGATTGGTCATTCCACCCGCGCCATTTTAAACTACGACGAGCATTCTCATTGGATCACTATTTATAGGAGCCATCCCAATCTTCATACACAAATACGGGACTGTTTCAGTTGAACCATGACGTAGCCAGGCCACAAAATTCGATCTCAAAATCTGCCGTCTAACTAGAATTTTTTTATTGTTGCTGCATCGGACAGTAGTTGGCCCTCAGTAAGAGGGTCCACTACTATAGGCTGATAATGTGTTGGTGTTGGTGGCTTGGGCTGGTGTCTGGTGCCATCGACGATGTCGATTCGACTCCCATTAGAACAATGTGTGATTGTCTATTTGTAGACCCGCGGCTCTACGCTTTGTAGGATGTATCTGATTGCGAACAATCCAGGCTAGGGCCCGTATGGACACCATAAAATGTGTGTCACTCATAATGTTCACATGAACAGTAACAATCCAAGCGTTACGATGATATCTTCAATTTGGAAACGACATTGCATTCGGTATGATAGAAGAATACTTCAGGGTAACTAAGACATGAAGACAATTCGAACACCATGCAGTATTTACTAACATCACTTTCAAGTAACTCGTTTTAGGTCCCGGTGGTTTCAGAGACTGAGATTTTGCTATCGAAAAGGTGACATTATCAATTGAATACGGCTGGTATTACGATTGACAGCGGAACGTTAATTTCGAGATCTCTGACGCGGAAATTCTTTCATGGACGACGGCTGAATATTGAATGTCGGGTCTGAAGCGTGCTACTTTGATTACGACACGATAGAAATATCTATTCAGACTTGGTCTAGTGGAATTATTCATTATTCATTATTCCGGTCGAATTGTTCACGACAAGGAATTATTTTGAGTCGGGAGACTGACACGGGCGGCGATAGAATGCAGAATGTACTGTAATTCTTCCAGATACAATCGTGTACGTCCCTCCAGACGAGCGAGTACGGATGACGCTGAAAATCAACAACACTGGGGAGAATCCCGTAGGACAAATGGTGGCGTGGTTTACGGATCCCGTAGGACAAATGGTGACGTGGTTTACGGTGACAAACGGCATGATTCCAGACGACACAACTCAAGTGAGAGCCGGTCAGGCTGCTGTGGGAGACGAAAACAGACTGGAAATCCCCATTTAATAATGAGTACTTCCTGGGCAGCAAGTTTTTGTCGTCCAGGAAAACGACGCGGCTAGCCTACCAAATACGGTATGACAATTGTCATGTTTTTGCTTTCGTCCAACATTTCTACGTAACAGGCTTGTTTCACCGCAACAGACTTATAGAAATATTTTCTGTTGTGAAAAAGAAATGCTTTACACGTAATTGTAACTTCTCCTGTGCATGAATGAACACAGTGGTTGTATCATCCATCACAGAGAATTTGTTACAGTTACACCACCTTTCATCACCAACATATGGGGAGTGGCATCACCCGGCCGGAGATAGGGGCCGTATAAAGTGAGATACCTGGAAATCTTCATGGTGTTCAAATGAACAACCACAATCAAAGCGTGACTGAGATACATACCCTTGAAACGACTTTGGAAATTCATTTGGATAAAGAATAATGGTCAGTGAATAGGCTTTTATGTGTGGAACATCATCATGTCTTCTGACATCATTGAAAACTCTTGCAGAAATAAACCATCTTGTGTTCTTAATATTTTTTATTTTCACACACTTTTATGGACGACGGCTGAATATTGAATGTCGGATCTGACCCTTATTACATTCCTTTGGATTAAAGACGATATGGACATGATTCTTGTAGGATTTCAGTACTGATCGAGTCCTCATGCATTCCGCGAAAAAGCGGACATCGCTAAAAACAGACCTTTTTCGCATAAAATTCACTCCATTATTTCGTACACCATATATTAGCATGCTGGGTTTTTTCTCTTCGCTTCCTATGATGTTCGGGGACACGTCAATAACAGAGATGATGTGTTTTAATCGCGAAATATTTTTTCCGCAATTTCTGAACTTGAAGAACTCAGGAAATTCGAAATTGTCAAAGAAGAAAAGTTGCATTTTATTGAAAACTATACTATTCTGAAACATCTGTGCAAAAGATATGCATGTGACGGAAACTGTATATCTTGGTAAAAATAAGAGGTCAGAGCTTTGATTTTATAAGTAGAAGTGATAAATTCACTCTAGGAATTAAAAAAAAAATCCTGTTTAGCATCATCTTTTTTAATAAATCTGGGTAGGGAGGGAGGATTTTTAGTTGCCTGTGTGGATAAAATTATCAGTAAAACTTGCCTTAATAGTTGGGTTTCGTTCTGAATAAAGTAGCTTGCATCCATCGTCCTTCTGCTCTGTTGTTTGCCTTTATAATTGGAGATTCAAAACGTTACGATAATAGACTTTAATGCAAAGCTGAATTGTCAAGTGTTAACCAAACCAGTCGTCTACTATAAAATATAGTTTTGTGCGCTTAGAAGCAAAAATGTAAAAAAAAACGAACAAAACGCTGCTTACATGTACAATATGGCATTTAGTGAGGCAGCTCAATAAACTGTTGATCACACTGCTCTGCCCCATGTACACACACTCGTGATATAACTGATAATTTTTTCTAGAATATTACAGAGCTGAGAGGTTTTAGCACCTCTGGTGCCTCATGTTAACAACTTTAATCAGGCTCAAAACTGACTTGTGCTAAAATGATTTTGGTAGAGACCATATGAACCCATGTATTACAAGATCCCCATAGTGTTCATATGAAAAGTAGCAATCAAAGAGTGACTGAGATACATCAAACTCTAGATAACGACTTTACAACAAAAAGCATATGGATTAAGAATACTGATCAGCGATACGGATTTGATAGCTTTGGAACATCATTGTGTTTTGCCGGCATCATTGAAAACTGTTGCCGGCTTCTCTCTTGCAGGAAACTAGCCTATGGTCATGTATAGTTTGATTTTTTTGCTTTCTTTTAATTTGGTGCTAATTCTGTTATATGAATTAGGTAGTTGGATTATGGACGCGGAAATTCTTCAATGGACAACGGCTGAATATTGAATGACAGAGTAGACGCTTGTATTGGTGTAACACGCATAACGATATGGTTCTAACTCGAACTTCAAATGAAATTTACTGGTCAATATAAATATTTAGTAACAGCTTACGAGGAATTTCATATTTAATTTGATCAATTTAAAGTGATATCGTGATTTATTATTGCAGAAAGCCTACTCGCCCCAGGCCGCAAATGGAGAAGTTATAGCGGGTGCTCCCAATTCCTTCTCACCTGACGATGATGGCATCGGTACGCCCAAATATGGCACTAATTCTGGACGTTTTAAGCAGAAGGCCATGCAAGTTAAACAACAACTCATGTGGATGCCTCACAGTAACCCAGTACGAAGTGACATTTCGCACGCTAAAACAGTCACAAAGTAACTTTGTTGATGTGAACTTTTCCGAGGAAACATTTCTGTCCTGATCTCCCTCTTGTACAAGTTAGACTCACCTTGTCTCCGTCCAGAACGATCCGATATAATCACCAGCCATCCTTTACTAGATTAGATCAAGTATATAATATGGCCATTCGGTCTCGACCAGGTATGAAAGCATACTAAAATGGGATAAGAAACTGCTACAACAGTTTGTTACTTATTCAGTACTAAAACGGGTGATATTTCGCTTCCTGGATTTACCTCCTACCCAATTCTCCCAATTCTGGCACTGAAGAGCGGTATGCAGGGGAGAAGAGCAGGAACTATCAAACACAAACCAGATGACGTTATAGTTCTCATCATCGTCCATCCTATCCAGGTTTGAGTCAGGTATCTAACGTGGACGTTGACGGGAACTGGTAAAGTGAGAACTGTCGATAACAGCCACCTGTCTCAGTAGCTGCACGGAATTGAGACTGTTATGTTTCTTCGTCTTATTTTCACTTTTTGAGGAAAATATAATTGCAACTGAGAACGAATGACAGTTGTTATTGAAGATAGATACTGTTCACGATTCAGTACAATCTCCAGCAGTGCAGTTTGCTTTGTGTAAACTCACCAGGCCAGAGTTTATTGCGAGGAACGTCCTGTAAAGTAAAAGCTAGTATTATGGTTTAAGCGACGAGTGCTCATTCAGCACCATGACTCATTCACCCCCACGGGTTAGTTTATAGGGATAGGGAGATCGCGTGCCCTATCTATACTACTACTCATCGCGCACTACTCATCGCGCATGCGCAGTCGACCCATTCTACTGTAGGGTGCAAGCCTGGTCCATGGAATCTCGGGTAGCGAAAACCCCAGGTCTCTCGCCCCACCCTATCCCGCGCCACTCCTATAGGCATAGGGAGATCGCGTGCCCTTTCTATGCTACTCAATGCGCACTACTCATCGCGCATGCGCAGTCGACCCATTCTACTGTAAGGTGTAAGCCTGGCCCATGGAATCTCAGGTAGCGAAAACCCCAGGTCTCTCGCCCCACCCTATCCCGCGCCTCACCTATGCGACCCGCTGTGCAGTGAGTAAAGTGGAGGAAGAGTGGTAAAGAGTAGGAGTCGGACACGCCACGGATTATACAAGGGAGATAAGTGTCAAGGAAATACCAAGGGAGATAAGTATCAAGGAAATACCATTTAGAAGTTACGCTATGAAAACCTGGTGCACATTGTTCCTTGTCCTATTGATTTAAGACAATGAGTTTGAAATAGTGCACACACAAACCTGCCTGTTAAATTTTGCACAAGGAAAATCTGGATAAAAATAAACTTAACTACCCTAGGCCAGATAGAATTATTCGATTTGATTGTCGGCCATCTTGTATCAATTTGGGACTGTTCATCGACCTTACTAGTATCCAAGATCGGGTAATCTCGTGCGTTATCGGAACTACCTGCCATCATTACCAGCTGTCAGGATCTCTCGCAAATCATTAATCACTCGTTTTGTTTTTTTCAGGCTAACTTATATGACCCTCGACCATTATTAGTTGAGTTGTTTATCCACATACATCATTCATAATATTGGTTCGTCTGACAAAGTCGATCGGGTGCAGACCTGCTTCTGAAGAATGATTCACGAAGTGTTGATTAAATTATAAAGTGTTAACACTCTCCTGATATCGAACAACTCATGAAATAGTCTGATGTGAAAAATGAGCATCTTGTCACAGCCATTTGCTGTATGTATCGGTACTTCGTCCAACGCGAACTTTCAGACTCGAAAATGGGATTGTCGGCTTGATGTGAGCCGCCATTTTATTGTACCATAAATATATCACGTTTCCCGGCTTTTCTGTCACTATGTAAGGGGTCACGTCCAATCGATCGAGACGGTTTCTCGATAAACGAGTAAAACCGATAAATATCTCGTCTCGAAGGGTCCCGGTTTATCTCTGTCGATTGTTGCCCCGGTTTGCTCTCGGTTTCCTCTCGAAGTAATCGTCCATCTCGATCCACCTCGAAATAAATTGACTTGCTTCGAGAATGGAATCGAGATGCCTTCAAATGAAGGTTAGAACCATTCGGAAGGCGTATGCTCGTTCTATATGTACTTCTCTGTGGCAGCGAGACTAATTTCGACGAGTACATATGCATTAAGCCATGGATAATGAAGTACAGTAAACATGATTCTTTCAACATTATTTTGTTATTCCGTCTAGAGATCTGTGGTCGCATACTTGCTCTGACAGCGCAATTTTTATGGATAGAATGGAAAAAACTTCACCTATTGAATTACATAATTTGGCTCATTATTACTCAGTGTAAATTATTTCGAACCTGTTTTATAATTCGAATCACTTTATGAGATATGTCCAGGAACTGCGAATTGAAATAATATCTACAAGTCTGGAATAAAATTGCATATGATTTTTTCTGAAAGTATATCAGAACGGGAGATTTTCGTTGATATTACTTATTTGATAGGGTCGTGACTTTTAGAATTATTTTACCTCGTTTCTTCAATGATTTCCCCGGTTTTCAGAAATACAGCAACTCTCAAACCACAGGAGCGGCTGGTAATGCATGGACACCGGATAATATAAACAAAGGCGCGATCGATGTGTCTGAGCATTCCACATAAGCTTTTGCACCGACAACACGTGGTATTGTTGTAGTAAAATGTACATGAACGTTGATTTAAAGCCTGATTGCACTCTGAATCGGGCGCTAATTACTTCCATTATCTCCCTAGTATAATCCGTGGCGTGTCCGACTCCTCCTCCTACTCCTCCTCCTCCTCCGCTTTGCACAGCGGGTCGCATAGGTGTGGCGCGGGATAGGGTGGGGCGAGAGACCTGGGGTTTTCGCTACCTGAGATTCCATGGGCCAGGCTTGCACCCTGCGGTAGAATGGGTCGACTACGCATGCGCGATGAGTAGCATAGAAAGGGCACGCGATCTCCCTATCCCTATATGTGTGGCGCGGGATCGGGTAGGGCGAGAGACCTGGGGTTTTCGCACATTGAGATTCCATGGGCCAGGCTTGCCCAGTAGAATGGGTCGACTGCGCATGCGCGATGAGTAGTGCGCGATGAGTAGTATAGAAAGGACACGCGATCTCCTTATCCCTATAAACTGACCCGTGGGGGTGAATGAACCCGTGGGGGTGAATGAGCCATCGGGGTGAATGAGCACTCGTTATTATAATAGCGTATGGTTCATACCCGATGCATACTTTACAGTGGAATGTTAACTTTATAAATTGTGGAAAATGTGTGTACTATATTATCAATCTGTGAGGGCCGTGGATTTATGCATGACTGGTGGGACGAACTGGTTTAAACTGGTTGTTTAGCCCCGAGCGTTTTTCTTTGATAGGGCTCGAGTCGATTAAGATAACATTTTTTTTTTCAAATACACGATTTATGTACAATAGCCATAAAGTGGAGCAACATGTTAATTTTCATCTACAATGACCATAAAGTGGAAAAACACTTCACACTTAATTTTCACCCACAAGGGCCACGTACAATGAAGTTCAATACATTTGTTCATGATGTTATGAAACTTCTTTTTTTTGTTAAATGTACCCAATCACTCGCGACAGCAGCTCATCGGCGGCAATTCCCGGAATATTATGAGTGACCTGTTGGCATTAAATTTAGAAACAATGACTGATTTAATCATCCCGAGTAATCGGGTGATTCCGTGTCACGCGATTATGGAAATTAGTGTGTTGAATCGGGGTGTAACTAGGAAATGCAATTTTATGAAATGTGATGAATATCTTCTGATAATACAGATGATTAAATCTTATTATTTTATCCGCACCAACATATGTTTCTACAAACCAGATTGCATGATAGTTTTGATAAGCGACGGATGCGAGTCACAACCTCCCTACAGCAAATGTTCCGTTTCACAGGCTCATTCCACTTATTTCCCTGCCCCAATAGAAGAAGTTTACCTTTTAGACGTGCTATGCCCCCCTCCCGCACACAGCGTGTTGTTTGAATCCAACCGAATAACTCATTCAGTTTTGCAAATAAGCGAACTACTTTGCATATGCTCAAGAGGCAGCTCTGGTCCGTCCTTCATCTAAGAGATCACGAGATTGGTTTGTCGAAATAGATGTGCAGTCAGAAACTGGAACAGAGACTAGGGTGGTGGTCAAGGTGGTGGTTGGCTGATTGTAGACTATTGTTTTTCAGTATGGCAGATGTTACACGACTGTTGAATGTTCAGTTGTCAGATACGCAAGTTTGATATCCCTCTCATGGACCCTCTTTAAAATGTATTGTTTGGCAGATTGGTCTTCCACACGCATTCTGCGAATACACGTATTCAGCTTCACACGTATTCAGCTTTTTTCGTATGTTTTTAGCTTAAAATATGACGGTTTAATTCAAAATATCTGAAAATCATGCTTTTAATTGTTTATTTAATTTGCTAGACACATGGAACTAGCAATAAATAATAGAACGTAAATATCTTATCAATCAACGCCAAAAGTTGTTTTTTTTTCCTAGTTTTTCTTTCAAAGTAATTAAACCCTGTCGCTGTTGTCTCAAGCCGACGGTTTCCAAAGACCGTCTGTGGTGTGAATTATCAACACCTCTAGTTCCGATTGTCATTATTAACCTCTATCAGACAAGCTTTTATCAGAAATAAACTTGGTTGATATAACTGTATAATCTCCTCACTATCTCAAGACAGTAATTCTCAGTAAAATGGAATCTACAATGAATAATACAAAATTATAAAACGAATTACACACCGAGGTTTAAACACCGGTCACACTTTATTTTTCAGTTGCTTCCATATCATTATTATTCAGATTATATCCAGTTGATGTGTCATTTATTCTGCATCGGAGTTTAGTCAGATATACAATTAATGAGTGAGAAAATCATTCAAGTTTATATTCTTAATTTATATAGACAAATGAAACGTTTTCTTTCAAATGGGCTCAGAAAAATCAGATAATGGATATACAATGTATCGATTGAACATTTAATATTATGAAAGACATCTTAAAATCAATAAGTTGTCGGGACTCTATTTTAGGCTGCGATATGCCTATACGACGATCGCCCCCCAAAATATGGTACCCGCACAGCACTCTGATCACCTGAGAAGCTAAGAAACGACCAATTTAAGTGCAACAAAACGCGGACATATCAAACCGGGACCCCAAAGAACGCAAAATGGTGGCCTGGTCTGGCTTTCTTCGGGTCATGCGCAGTGGCATTTGTTTCGACTTCGCATCCTGCCTTCGCATCCTGGCTTCGCATCCTGCATTCGCATCCTGCCTTCGCGCTTCGCTTCCTGCCTTCGCATCTTGCCTTCGTGTTTGGACTTCGCGCTTCGCATCCTGACTTCGCATTACGCATCTTGGCCTAGCGCCTTCGCATCCTGGCTTCTCATCCTGCCTTCGTGTTTTGACTTCGCGCTTCGCATCCTGCCTTCGTGTTTGGACTTCGCACTTGCCTTCGCACTTCGCATCCTGCCTTCGCACTTCCCATACTAGCCTCGCGCCTTCGCATCCTGTCCATTTTAATTAGTCGTCTACTTTGGAGCTTGTCAAAAATCAATAGTTAACCCTGCAACAATTTTCTTTTTTTGCAGTGTGTATAACAATCTAAACTTAACAAAATGACTACCATTTCTCTTGGATATCGATAATATATCACTCTTGGACTAACTTTTTAATTGTCTCCATATAAAACTCTTATACAGTTGTTTATGTACCGGGCCTCAATTACATAGGGAGATGTCATAATTTATTAATCAACTATCAATGATATGAATCCAATACAAAGAAATCGGCCTGCTTGATATGACCCCAAACCGGGCCAATATGAGGAAGGCGGGCCAATACGGAAAAGCAGGTCCAATACGGGAAAACAGGGCCAATATGGGCTGGGCCAATATGACTTTCAACATGGCGACGCTGAGGATGAATGATCCTCGATTCGCGATCTTCTCCGAATGATGTCACTGATTCTCTGACTTTGAACGGATATTCAATGGCTTATGTGATAATTTTCGATAGAGCTACACGTGTCGATACACAATTCTTGTAATCAAGTGAGGTGAGTCATGCTGAAATAGACTATAGTGACGCGAGCGCGAAATCGACGTGCTAAGTACAAGCAGACGTCAAAACAGCAATCCAACACTTACAGCAGTGCACTGATGAACGAAGCGATAACTACAGTGATATTTTACAACAGAAAGATGTCAGACTTGCAGCTAGAAGAGTTATTCACATATGGATAGAACCGATAGAAATTATGCGGTCGAAACACCTGTAAAATGATGTTGAAAACTAGGGTCTCCATAGCCATGATAGCATGATACGTCTTCGATCCTCAAATCGGGACTGGATTTGGACAATTTACGCCAGATTATAAGGTTGTATTTTACTGCACAGTTCTTATCAAATAAAATTAGTATTTCATCTGCTTGTATCGTTTTGACTTCGTTTCATACGTTGAAGACCCACGCCCAGGTTGAAGATGATCGGCCTATTCACCGTCCCGATTGTCACCGTCGTTTCCGATAGCGTTAGTGTAGAGGGGGTCGACTTTCCGACGATAATGAGGGGGCGATAATGGCACTTCAAAAAGCACATAATAATAATCGTAGGAAATAGGCCTATTGTGAAGGAAGAAATACAGGGAGTCGCTGTACTAAAATATTCCTTGATGCATGTATTATAATCGATAAAAAAAAATTGTAGGTGAGTTAATTAATAAAAATGTCATTAACCAAGTGTTTTCATATTGGCCTGGTTATAGGTCCTCGGTCAGCCGTATTGGCCCTCGGCCTGCGGCCTCGGGCCAATACGGCAGGCCTCGGACCTATAACAAGGCCAATATGAAAACACTTGGTTAATAACATAATATTATTAACTGACTGTGTATGTTATTACCCGAATACAGTGTAGAACGGCCTGTCCATACGTCATGTCGAACCCGACTTGTATTGGCCGAGTTGTATTGGCCGAGTTGAAAGCTGTATTGGCCGGGTTGAATGTTGTATTGGCCGAGGTCAACGAGTGCAGCCATAACTGGCAGTAAGGACCGACGACTGGAGAAACAGACGACAGCAGTGTTGTTTGTTCAGAGCGTGTTATTCAAGGGTTCGTATGCGGAATTTTAGAGCTTGAGGAAATATGTGGAAACGATTTAAAACGATTTAAACCTGTTACAGATCAAGAAACGGATGCTGCTACTCAAGCTCGGAAAAACAAGAACCCGGCCAGTAAATGTCAATTAATAAAAATATTATGAATCGATTGTTTCCGTTTTGCCTTAGTATTGACATTCGGGTCGCCGTGTTGGCCCTCGGCCTGCGGCCTCGGGCCAATACGGCGACCCTCAGGTCAATACGAAGGCAATACGAAAACAATCGATTCATAACATATAGTATTCATGCTCACTGGCACAAAGGTCATTGATGCCGAATACAGTAACAGCAGGCGGTCCGTGGGGGTGTCGTTTATATCCCATGCCCAGAGAAATTGCCGATTGATAAACCACACACACCTCTACGACCGTACACGGCATTGTTGACCTTTGTGCTAGACAACAAGAATACATTATGACGTCTCCCTATGTAATTGAGTTCCGGTACATGAAACAACTGTACTG
Organism: Hanleya hanleyi; assembly: GCA_036873755.1. Classification (NCBI taxonomy): domain Eukaryota; kingdom Metazoa; phylum Mollusca; class Polyplacophora; order Lepidopleurida; family Hanleyidae; genus Hanleya; species Hanleya hanleyi. The sequence goes on along the minus strand of JAVTVY010037345.1, from coordinate 110,544 downwards.
GAGTCTTTTTGAAGCGAATTACGAAGTTATTTCAAGCGTGATATATTATCGATATCGTGGAGAAATGGTAGTTATTTTGTAGAGTTCTATATGTTCTACACGATGCAGAAAAGAAAATATATGCAGAGTTAACTGCTGATTATTGACAAGCTCCAAAGTATACGACAAATTAAAATGGACAGACTATAGTAGCAAGTTTTCAAGTTTTCAAGGAAATACACCGGGAAAGTAGCAAAAAAAAATTTTTTAAATAAATTAATTTATATGCATTACCCTGGATGAAAACTCTCCATTGTTTTTGGTGTGTTTTTTTCAGAGATGCGGATAGATATTAATTTCATATCTCAACTATCGACTTATCATTAAATGTGCATTCGATCGTGGTAATATCAGATATTGATATACCAAAATCTGATGGTTGGTCCTAACCTGTATACGACCGATATTAAGGACTCCGTGTACATAATAACTAATAAAATTTAGTTCAGTCCAGCGCTCGTTCTGCACGTATAGCAGTTCACCATGGAATAACTAAATTGGTATACTTTTTATAAATGTGGAAATCCTGTGTGATTGAAAATTTATATTCTAAGAATCCATGTCACAGTTTTCATTAGATCCGAACATATGTTTTTTAACAGCTCTGTAATTAAACATATTTTCATGATAAATATGCTTTTGTCTATTAATGTATATTAATCACGACAGACCGTCTGAGAATCAGATCATCTGTAGATTTCAACTTTATTCCCAAACGGCCTACGCCATCTGCAGATGGCCGATTCATATAAATTTAGGATCGGTCATAAAAAATGTGGAAGTGAGGATTAACATTGCCTGCATCGCATGCCTGGACCCCTTTCGATCGATTAGACATGAAGGAAATGGGCCTTGAAACGATTTAGGGTGTAACACAGCCCGAGGACGGGCAGAAAGTGCCCACCCTCTACATATTTTTGCAAACCCTAAGGCTAAGCTGCTGAAACTTATCACACCATACCTTTGAGTCAAACAATTATTAGAAAATGCCAAACAATTGAAGACTGCCGCCACGATGACGTCACAGGTACGGCATTTCCAAAAACGGCATGTTTTGGACGATTTTTCGATTTTTTTCTACTTATGTGCTTTCTCCGCAAAACTCGCATTATAACTTTATCAATAATAATCTGATTCCAAATAAAATAGCTTTTTCCCACTTTTTCTCTCAGAAAAGCAGGAATTTTGGAATATGATGAAAACATCACGTTTCTGGTACTCCACATGGTCGCCATGGTCGTTTTGAATTCACCCATGATCATCTACTTGGGGGGTTATGCAAATAGGTTCAAAATGATCCCAATTTGATATACTAAAAAGTCAGGGAATGTCATCTCAAGTTTTTGTCGTTCCAGAGGCAGGCGCAAAAAACGAAGAAAAGCCGTAAGTGCCCCCCCCCCCCCCCAGGCCAAGTAGGGTTGACAGAGCATCCCAGAAGGTAGTGTTTCCACAGCGCATAAGTAGTTTGCTTTTTCTCTACTGCTCAGATTTTTGTGCGTAATTAAGGAGATTAATCTTTGCCTACTTCGAGTGCACATCCAATCATCACAGTTAAAACATTGCCTTGACATTATAACAGGGTAAATCAGTACAGATGATAAAGCAAAAATATTTACATCAAAAGGATATGTTGAAAGAACTCTTCTCTTGCTCTTTAATAATAAAGGTTTGCTTATTTTCCCAAATTCATCAAAAAATGTTTCTTTCTCTCACCCCAAGAACTTTAATTGGGAGCCACGCAAGATAAATATTATTATAAGAGATTTCCAAAGAAAAATATACTTATATTTTCTTAGTTTGTAACACCTGCTCAACAATCAATTTCTCAGCGAAGAAATTATTTCTTGGACACGAGTTACGAACTAAGAAAATATAAGAATATATTTTTCTGAAAATTCGTTATAAGAATATTTATCTTGTGTGGCTCACAAGAAAAGTTTTCTTGGATGAGAGAAATAAAAAAAACTCTGTTGAATTTGGAAAAATAAGCAAAACTTTATTATTAAAAAGCAACAAAAGAGTTCTTTGAATCAGTCCTTTTCGTGTAAATATTCTTGCTTTATGATCTGTACTGATTTACCCTGTTATAAAGTCAATGCAGTGTATTTCTTAGTCAAGGAAATTTAAGAAATCTTTTTTAACAGTGTGCGCGATAAATTAGTGAATAAATAATTTGATTTCAAATGAAAAGATCTTAAGCCCTAATTTCCTTGTGATCCTCTGCCCGGAAATAGCATCACAAGGATCACCGATATGATAAACGATGAGTTTATCACCAGAGTTTATCACATTTATATTTTATCACCAATATGATAAACTACAAGGTCATGGATTGTCAGCTTGAAATTTTTTGCCGTTACGAATATATAGGATAAGAAAGTTTGGAGAAAGGCCACAATTTCGTCGTCTGTGGTTTACCAAATTGAATAAAAATTTCGAAAAGGACATCGTAAACTTGTTTTCTGAAAATTCGTCGTCCGTGATAACCTAATTGAAAACAAATTTCGAAAAGAGCATCGCAAAGTTCTTTCCTGACAATTCGTTGCCTGTGGTTTACCTAATTAAATACAAATTTCGAAAAGGGCATCTTAAAGTTGTTGTAGCCGAGTCAATCCAAGCTGTATTTTTTATTTCCATACAACATATACAATTCATCTGGAAATGGCGGAAAAATATTGAACCTGAATAATCGCATCTTTCAAATTCATGCGAGAAAATTAAAATTGCAGAATAACATGGGTTCTGTGTGCAACACTCTGTGGCAATTCTATGCGATTTGGCCCATGGGTTCGCGATATCAACTATACAGTGGAGGTGTCTCTTTTTATTTTGGATACTAGCATTTCTCACTACAGCGATATATTCTTACCTGTGTGGTTAATATATTAATTAACCAACGGGACATTGGACTCCTGCGCACCATGCTAACCAGTATGTGCGCATGCGCAGGGGTCAAATGTCATTTCTCGATCACGGTCATTCTCCATGACAAGGATTTACATGGATTCAAGATGCGATTCTGATGGAGAATTGAGAGCTGATACTCCGTGACTTTGTAACTTATCATATTGGGCTCGTTCTGATCCTATTTCTATGACCCCAGAACAGACGATCATCAGTAAATTAAAAATGGCGGTCATGTGGAGCATCATCCAGAAAAGTGTTGTTTTCGTCAGATTTCTTCAATGTGTGCCTTTATACGTAGAAAAGTGAGCAAAAGCTATTTTATTTCATATCAAATTGTTATTTACTATTTTTTCATGCAGTTTTTGCGAAGAAAACGCCTGAATAAAAAAAAACAACAGAAAAATCCGATCGAAAAATCTGTCAAAAAATGTCTTTTTTAAAAATTACGTCACCTCGTCATGGCGACCATCGAGACATACCTACCCACATCACTACACATTAACCCATAGGGCGACTGGTGAACATTGGAGATGCATGTTGACCCTGGAGTGTATCCAGAGCAGACACGAGACTCCTGAACTCCGAGATACTGGTTTTGTGGGTATGGAATGACAGGTAGGCCTAGCGTGGTAGAGTTACCTCCCCTGGGTATAGAGTAAATGAGTGGGTGAAGAACGAGCGAGTGTGTGAATGGGTGAGGCGTGCTCAACGCCCGTCTCAATAAAATCACGCCCTAGCGCCGGTGAGCCTAACTGCCTAGTCCAATGAGAAAAACATTGCGTACGATACATTTTATTTTCCATTCCATCACATGGGCTCGTTTCTTGTTCAATCAGAAGCCGTCATTTTCGAACATTCATTCTTTGGCCGTGTTCATTCTTGTCCAATCAGAAACATCCCTGACTGACAGACGTGACTGTTAAACGAGAAATCAATCTCGCAAGTATCTATATTCGCGCCGAAAAAGGCGCCATTTTTCATTTCATGACGAACAGAAATCTTTACCGATACTTTGAGGTGACGTAAGTCTGTTTTCTTGATGTGACATATTAAATTGAACTAGCGACTTACTTGCTAGGGGTTATATCTTCAGGTGTAAAGTATAAACGAATTATGAGACGTTTTTGCTGAAGGAGAATTAAATCTCTAAATCGAACTTGATAACGAAAGTGCGACAGGCGCAATTTACAACAGCAACGACCACGTGCGTGATCATTTTGGTTCCGACTTCTTCGAACGTCCCAAAGCTATTCTGTTCGATAAAAGCTAACTGAAACCACCTTCCAAAGGATATTTCAAATATATTTGATGGAACCCTATAGCCATACTTGGACTTCGTCGGGCTCAGGCGGGGGGGGGGGGACTATTGTTATTGAACACCGATATTATTAATGAACTAAGGTGTTCAATGAGGTCCTGATGAGGAATAGCAGTATAGAGAGTCGAGAAATCCCAAGTGCATGCATATCTATATGGTACGTGTCCTTTGCCATCTAGTTCTTCAATCAAACGTTTTGAGTTTTAAAACTGTTCATGCATTGGACATCTGAATTTCTTAAAATTACAATACAATATTTCCCCCAAAATGATTTACCTGCCTGCAGGGCTCTTGTTAACAAAGTGGACAGACGTATAAATTTACACCTTCTATGAATCTAGCTTTGTATGGTGTTTTATGCATTTTGGGAGTCCAGTACAATTTTGGTATATCGTCATGAGTGGGAAACACATCTTTCCTTGAGAAATAGTTTGTGTTTGTTAAATATATTGTTTAATGTAAACCAATGGAAGAGTAAGTTGATACACAATGAGGTGGTAATTGTAATATTTGCATATAAATATTATATTATTTAGGACCTTGTCTGCTGGAACAATAAAGAATTTACTTTGAAGGTCTGCAAGAACTTCTTGCATGATGGTGTCTTAATGTTTGTTTTGCTTGATCTTTACCTTGCATGTCTGCAAATTTTCTTGAAAATTGTAACAAATCTTGCTGTGGAAGGCTATTTATTTTTCTATGTAACGAACAGCCTTGAAGACCCTGCTTCTGGCAAGGTCCAGCCATTGGGCATGTAATATAGGCTTCACTTTCCCTCGCCTCGAGCACTCAAAAACTATGTTCGCTAGTCGCAATGATCTCCTGCCTTTGGGTGTAAGGATTGTGCATCACGTTTGGCAAACCTATATCTGTTCTCGTATGAATATGCCTATATGCAGAAATTAACAAAAATAACCTTTTCAAAGCACGTTCCTTCGTATTCACCAAAAGGTATATATAAATGGATAAGGATAAAGGATATATACCTGGATTTGTAAGAAACTACAGATAGTCCAGATGGAACATCATATATGGACCAGAAGGTATTCGATGTACTACATGGAAAAATATGTCATATTCTCAGATACACTGTCATGCCTTCAAGCGATTGAAAGTTGAATTCAACTCATCCCATTATCTTGAATATTCTACAATTATATGACTGTAGTTTTGGTCGACAGATCGATGTTGTGTTTTGTTGGGTGCCTAGTGACGTTGACATCAAAGGGAAGACTGAAGCTGATAAAATGGCTAAGGCAGCCCTAGATAATGAGGTTGATCCTGTTAGAAGCGATTTCAGACCATCTATCTGTGCTTATGTGAGAAAGTTGTTTCAATCTTTATGGGATGCTATGGATAATAACAAACTTCACGAGTTCAAAAAAAACCCTGTAGGCTATACTCATGTGAACAGCCAGAAACGTTTCGTTCAAGCCATGATTAGACGATGTAGAATCGGCCATACACGATTAACTCACGAACATTTACTAAAAAAGAAGAGCCAGTCCCAAGATGTATTCCATGCCACGAAGATATCACGGTGAAACATATTCTGTATCACTGTATAGATTTTAAGATTGTAAGGGATGCTTTTTATCGAGCAGCTACTTTGGATAGATCTTTTTGGTCGGGTAAAAGAAGATTGTATTTTAGATTATTTGAGAGAGATCGGTTTGTTGTATAAATTTTAATGTATGTACATGTTTATGCGCAAGGTAGTATTTGCTTGATCCTTTGCAAAATGTGACGCTTCCAATCAACGCCACAGAACATAATTGCAGAGACTTAAACAAGCCTATGCTATCAAACGCCTTGATTCAACGTTATCATATTCCGCGATAAATATTCTGCATTGACGTCAAACTACTATCGTGGCGTGCAAGATCTCTGGCGCTACGTTTCGTAAATCGCGTCTAATTCTGATTAACCCGGGGATAGGTTACAAACGTCTGGTCCGTCATTCATAATTCAGCCGTCGTCCATTAAAGCATATCCGCCTCCATAATCCAAAGACCTATTCCATATTCCATATAACAGTATTAGCACCAAATTCAAAAAGACAATCATAGTATACATAAACATAGCTAGGCGTGTTTCCTGCAAGAGAGAAGCGGTCAATAATTTTCAATGATGCCGGCAAGACATCATGATGTTCCAAAAATATCAAATTCGTATCGCTGATCAGTATTCTTAATCCATAATATTCGTTGTAAAGTCGTCATCTAAAGAATGATGTATCTCAGTCACGCTTTGATTGTGACTGTTCATATGAGTATCATGATGATGTTGAAGTACATTGGTTCATAAGGCCCCTAGCCCCGGGTTAAGCGGAATTAGACACAAGTTACGAAACGTAACGCCATAGATCTTGCACGATACGCTCGTATTTTGCTATCAGCATGCGATATGTATCGCCAAATTTGGTAAACTTTTGAGTGGAGGCACTTGATGGTGTAGCCCTGTTTTAGAAGTTTCTGCAACAATGTTTTGTGACGTTGATTAAAATCGTCACATTTAAGACAGGATCTAGCAAATTCTACTAGGCGTGATATGTATACGCCATATGCAGGTCCCATTGCCGTTTGAACATCGTGTTTTACATCTCATTGGTGATCAAAGGAACAGTCACAATCAAAGCGTGACTGAGATACATCATTCTCTACAAAACGACTTCGAAATTCATTTGGATAAATAACAATGGCCAGTGATAAGGCTTTTAAGAAAAGAAGATCGTGATGTCTTGTCATCATTGTAAACTGTTGAACTCTTCTTTCTTGCAGAAAATCATCTTGTTTTCTTTAATTTTCATGCAGATTTGAAATTGATGCTAACTTTCGTATATACTAAGATTTCGATTAAAGATGCGGAAATTCTTGTTTGGACGACAGCTGAATGTCGAAAGTAGGATCTGAGAGAGAGACACGATTACAAGTTTGACATGGTTAACTACCCACTTCTGGATAACAATATTTCACAAGGACCTGTATACGGCGCATACATGTCTCGCATGGTAGTATTTCCCGGATCCTGTGTAAAATCTGACAATTTCAATCAACGCCAGAGAACATTATTGCAGAAACTTGTCGAACAAGCCTATACTACTAGACGGCCCCATTCTAAGTTAATCAAATTCTGTGATAAATATCGTACACTTATGACACGCTGCGAGCAAGATCTCTGGCGCTACATTTCGTAACTCTAATTTCACTTGACCCGGGGCTAAGGGCCGTTTGAACACCAGGACTTGAAGATCTTCATGGCTTTCAATGAACAGTCACAACAAAAGCGTAACTGAGATACATCATTCTCTAAACAACGAATTGTTTTGACTTGACGCTAATGCTGTTATACGAATTCGGTCTTTAGATTATGGACGTCGAAATTCTTTAATTGACGACGACTGACTACTGGCTTACGAAATCGACGCTTGCATTTCGATTATTGTTGCGCAAAATTCTTTTGTGGACCACGGCTGAATACTGAATGCCGAATCTGATGCCCGTACCCTCTTGCATGAATGCAAATGGACTAATCGCATCATACCCAAGTTTCTGGCGTTTCCGAGATGAGTATCACATGCTGATGGCAAAAATCGAACGCAGAATTGTTTCATTGCTCACTGCTGCCTGCTTGATGACGGATCGTTCACTTTTTGGGGGACTGTATCACAGCTACATAATAATGATTATATCATTGGACTTAATTCTAGGATTCATTTTGAATTTTGCTGGAGGATGTATTTACGAAGTATTTGCATGCCCAATGTGGCTTATGATTAAGTCCAGGCATCTGCTGTTGTTAATATCTCAAACAAGATCTTCGCCTTCTATTTCTACATTTCCTGTTTAACCGGACTGAGCTGGGAGATCCGTAACGCCCTGCCCTGCACTAAACAGGAACCAATGAAATATCAACAACAAAAGTATTATGTGTATATCAATCGATTTATAGAACTATATATTTTCTGACTTGTGAGTTCAAGTAAAAGCCATACAGACTAAGGAGCCAGCAAAAAGGCTTAAGTTACAGTATTGTGATTGTTGTAGTCTGCACATCTTAAAATACAACAGTCAGATGCGACATTCAGCAGGGAGTTGTCGCCCCTATAACATTGGAACCAAAATCAAAACATGCATACCCCAATCCTGGGAATTCATCAAGATCATTTAGGTGATAGGGAACGTTTGAATAACATGTGTATTACATTTCCATGGTGTGCAAATGAACAGTCACAATGGATGCGTGACTTAGATAGACTCGAAGATTCAGCTGAATATAGAATAAGGGTCAATGATTATGATTTTATGTAAAGAACATCATCATCCCTTGCTAGCATCATTGAAAACTGTCGACCGTTTCTCTCGTGTAAGAAACCATCTTGTGTTTTTATTATTTTTATTTCATACATACTTGGCATTGATGCTGTTTTCGGAAATAGGTTTCTCAGGTATATTACGCGGAAAACCTTTTATGGGCGACGGCAGAATATTTGATATCTAATCTGACGTTTGCTATCTATTATGTTATAAAAATAATTGGAGCCATGTTGCGTTCAATTTGGAAATGTGTCCGGATTGCTTTGGTGATTCCATATCGGTGTATTAATGTTATTTCACATTATGACGTCCAAATGTAATAATTGAAAGTTAATCTCCAACAAGCTGATTTCAATCACAGGTAAAACATAAGTTTTCTAGACATCTAGCAGTCGATTTTATATACAACGCATTTACATGAGATCCACTGACATTGTGGTATATGAAAAGTTGGGAAATAAGTATATTCTTATATTTATTATTATTTAGAAAGTGATCGTATAACAGTATTTTCGTTATTTTGAGATAACACTATCTTAGAATAGCACAAATTCTATAGTGCTGAAAATTTAGTCGAGTCCCAGAGTCAGGCACCCAATCGCCAGCACTGTATGTCGGCGACCTAAACCACTCGGCCAACGGGCCTCCCACAAAATAGGAGGTAGCAGACCAAATTTTCAGCACTAGAATTTGTGCTATTCTAAGATAGCGTTATCCCAAAATAACGAAAATACTGTTATACGATCACTTTCTAAATGATAATAAATATATCTATTCAGCTTTGGGAGCTGTCATTACGATCATCTGAGGGGTACTGTATGTTCGCTTTCAAGAATACCGGTCTGCTACCTCCTATCTTGTGGGAGGCCCGTTGGCCGAGTGGTTTAAATCGCCGACATACAGTGCTGGCGATTAGGTGCCTGACTCTGGGGTCGCTGGTTCGAATCCCGCACGAGATTCGACCAAATTTTCAGCACTAGAATTTGTGCTATTCTAAGATAGTGTTATCCCAAAATAACGAAAATACTGTTAAGTATATTCTTAAACAAATATTTATTGACCTCAATAACAACAACAGCGACGAAGAGACTGATTGCTGAGTTACTGTTCCTATACCACTCCATTGAACATTTACTGTCTAATACAAATTGGCATGTTCATAAGAGGTCAAATGTCACAAATACGGGCAATGGTTATGCTGACACACAGGACCTACGAAATAGGGTGAGGAAGATGTCTTCGGGGTCCAAGCATAATGTTATAGGTCACCTAAGTAGTTCAAATTTTCATCAAAAGTAGGTCAGCTCAGAACCTGCTGGTAACAGTCCCCTAATGCACGTTCAGATAAAAAATCAAGGTTCTAATGTCAACGGTTCTCCTTATTTTGCCGCCGAGAGGATTCGGATGGACTCACTCAATCACTCATTACCGGACAATTTGCAAATGAGAGCCTGCTTCGTAGGAAAATAATGAATGTGAGCAGTTTGCGGTCCTGCCTGAACATGCTTTTAACCAACCAACCATATGAGCAGATCGGACTAGATATCGTCGGGCCTTTACCGACTAATCTGTAGAATGGCAAGTATGATTAAGCCTCATTTAACCAACTCAAGTGCATGATTTATTTTCGTGTACACGTTAATCTTTGCTTGCAAAGTCTTCTTCAATCTGCAGATTTCCACCGAAAACAGCACATGCAAATGGTTCCAAGTTTAGACAGAGCCTTTGCGCACTCCATACGGAAATTAATGTTGTGGAAACTGTAGATAATAGGGTTGATAAAGTTATTGATAAAGTACGTTCTGCCAAGAAACCTCATTACGAAGTCTGTCGAATCAGATTTCGTCTGACTGTCCTTCCTTATGGATTTGATTATATTGACGCTGAGGGTTGGTAGATACGACAAGATGAAGGCCAGGGTAACCGAGAACAGGATGACTGTGGTTTTACTGGCTTTAATCTTCGTGATAACATTCTCTCCTCTCTGGGGAAGGGATTTCCTCTCCGGGTCCATACCATCGCCTGGCTGACTCCCAAGACGACCAAGAGTTCCGTTTTGTGGAACCTTGCCGTGGCGCATTCCGTCTGAATCGTGATCGCTACTGGTGCTGATGCTCGGGAGATCTTTAACGCGCGTTTGGGATGGCGGAGGCTTTTCGATTGGTTTGAAGGGCATCTGCTCCTTAACGGTTGGGGATGTGGGCGATCGTGGGGCACCATCCTCGTCGTTTCTTTTCGTGTTGAGATGATCCCCTATCACCTGCGTCTGACGTCGTTTGATTTCTATCCATATCCTGATGTACAAACCGCTCATTAAAATGACACAGGCCACAAAAACAATCATCTGATAGGAAAACCAGATTGTTGGCAGAGTGGAACCTCCGCTGTCGCTCTTTGAGACGCTGCAGTCTTTCCCAATCACACCGGGATAGTCCGTGTGAATATCCTTTAGACCGAACACAAAGAATGTCGGAATCGTTGTTATGAAGGCAGATATCCCAATAGCGATGCAAACCCGTTTGATGGTGCGGAGGGATGTGTTCCTGAGAGGCCGACAGATCTTGAAATAACGGTCAAACGCCACAGCCACCAGTATGAGACCCGACCCAGTGCTGCTCGCAGATTCGGTAAACCGGAATATCTTACATCCCGCAGCGCTGAAGAACATGTACGGGTAGCGTAAGTCATAGATCTCCGTAGGCATCCCCACACAGCACGCCACCATATCATACATTGCCATGGACATGATGAAATAGTTCGAGGAGGTCCGCTTGAATCGTTTGAGGTAAACGTACAGGACCAAACTGTTGCCGATTACACCCGCTACAAGGAGTATCACGATGTATAAAATAACCGGTATATACAGCCTGGCCTTCTCGTCGTTTATTCGTTGTAAGATGGCCAAGTTTTCAGAATCGTTCATCCTCTTTGCTTCTTGTGCAATCGTGACACAGTTCTGTTCAGTGCAGTTTATGCCCATGTTGACGAAGGTAATGAACTCCGAGACGATTTCTGGCAGATTGTCGCAAATGGGTACTTCAAGTCAACTCCGAGAGAGCTCTGTTAAATATTAAAACGAAATAGCAATTAAAACCATGCACTAAATACTAAATACTTTCCACGAAATTTCGCATGGCATTTCATGCTGCAACGGGTGGGGCTGTTATGCTATTTTTATGCATTGAAGGCGACCTGAATCCCACACGTTTAAACCAACAAACACTCACGTAACATTTGCGTACACTTCGCCATCCATAAGATGGCTTGCGAATCGTGTGTCTCCATTATCGCGGAGCGATATCCGGCGTTTTACGGGATTCTGTTCGGCCTTCATCCGGCGGAGAACAGACTCGAAAACTCTGATAAATTACAGGTTTTCATACATACCCCGGAAACAGATATTGCCTGGGCTTACAAAATATATAGGTATGAGTAATTTTCGTATCATCCAAGAGGTGTGGTAGATCTGTACTTTTGAACAAGTAGATCATCACATGACTCGAAAATGGCGGGTTACGTTGGGGTTACGTCGGTAGACTTTAGCGGATTGGCTGACGAAGTCACGTGGTATTGATTTCTGGAAATTCCCTCTTGCAATTGCCGAAAGTAGTTTGAAATGGATACACACGATCCCAGGGTCAGTCTTACCGCGTATAGATGACCGAAATGGTTACAGGTTGACTCACGTAATACAGCGGGACATTTGTAATTGTACACTGCCCAGGAAACGTGCCATACTTCAAACACTCCCCGCTATTTTTATAAACAATGCATGGAATGAATTTGGCAAGTCATCAAGTACGACAATGATTTGATGATCTCATCAAATAAATTGCTGAATACAGGCTCAAAGATGCAAGGCAGTATATAGTTGCGCTTGTGAGATGCTAAATCTTAGGAAAACAATCGGATTTAAAAAAGCTGCATTGTGACTGTGCGTGTTCCTACCAAGACGTGCTTTATAAGTTCAACTTTGCACGACTGTCTAACAAATTATAAAATAGGGTTCTCTTTTCAACTAATGGCATACGACAATTATTTTGGTACACGTTGTATTTGTCTTATTTAGAATTTTATTCTGGCTATATGTTTGCACATGAATACATTATTATAATTGTCATTTATAATCCAGATACTATCCAACAATTATTATTTATCATTCAATTATTTAATTAATTTATGTAGTCGTTTCATATTGTTATCGACCAACTGGAGTGGGCATACTGTGCCTGTGTGGTGCCGAATGGAATAAATGAATAAACTCTGTGGGAAACAGGATATGGTGCTTCAGCACATTACTGCGTCATCAACTGATGTCTGAAATAATCATTGCCGACGCAAAGTTAAGAAAGTCAAAAAGGTCTTTACGAAATCTGAAATGAGAAAAGCGGTCCATCGAAACCATATGTTGCGGTGCAGATATCAGGAATGTAAAACCAGATCTAATTTGTAAAACTACAAAAGGTAAAGCGTTAATCTATTCGTGGATACTCCCAAGAAATGTGCGACTTAACCAACTGCATGTATATCAAAACTTCCTTGACGAAAAATGGAAATAATTTTAGAAATAATATTACAATGTACTTTAACTGATGGAAATGAAGTGAAATCAAAGCGAACTAAGGCTGTTAACAGATTTAATTGTTACTTGGTCAATGCAGTCTGTTGAAATCTCATACGAAGGAGATATTCTTAACCATCCTAATGTATTATCTATTAAAAAAATCGTACTTTCATTTTAGACGTCGACCTCTTACAATCTCCGATGTATCAGAGAAGATATCTCTTGTACATGAACAAAACGACTGGGTATGATAAATATATCTGCCTTAAATGTATGTATGGATTAATCTATGTTTTAGCCAATGTTACTCCAGTTCTGAGGGCGACTCAATGTGTAGGGAGAACAATCGTTCAATTAGTATACTAACGTGTTTATCCGATATTCTGGCTGATCAGTGAATTGTTCAACAATAAGTGTTCTTTCTTATGACATCTGCAATTAGAAAGGGAGACTGCAATACTATTCTCGTGAGGGGATTGGACAAAAAAAAATATTGGGTGATAATATATCTGATGGTCCTATCCAACGCTTGTTGAATGTATCCCGCCAACTGCTCGTCACCAAATTAGACGCATATGGCCTGTAAATCATTCGACGTCCTCTTAGGCAGCTACTTGGCCAATATGAGCAAAGTTATCAAAGCAGTGTGCGAGCAGAACACCCTGAGTCCTTCGAAATTCTATTCTTGTCTTTTCTTATCGATTTGTTTTCTGGTCCTCTTGTATCTAGGCGGAAGATAATACATGATCTGTTTAAAACCAGGATATCACTGTTGTTCAAAATACTTCTATAAAGGCTTATTTAGACAAATTCCACCTTATGCTCAGTGGCACACCGACTGTTTGTTCTGTTAACCCTTCCAGGCCTTGAAGGAGCGGGGGGAGGCTTTATGGCCCCTACAAAATTTTCTACCCTATCTCCGGAGCGACAGAAAAATGGAAAGCTGACACGCCGCGCCTTTTTTGTTTATCATACTGGGGTCATTTTAGGCCTATTTTTATAACCCCCTTTGCAGAGGACCATGGGTAAATTCAAAATGGAGACCAATGCGTACCTGAAAAGTGATGTTTTCGTCATTTTTCTTCACAATTCCTGATTTTCTGGGAGGAAAAGTTGGTAAAAATTAATTTAATTCACCTCAAATTATTATTTACTAATTTACCATGCAGTTTTTGCGAAGAAATCACTTAAATAAAAAAACTCGAAAATTCTGACCGAAAAATCGACAAAAATACACACATTTGAACACGTGACGGTGACGTCATCAAAGTGGCCATGTTTTTTTTATATTTTGTGGTCAAGCTGGACCCAAATATATAGTGTGGTAAGTTTCAGCCTCATAGCTGAAGTGGCGAGAAAATATTATTAATGTAACTGGCACTATTATGTTCCATTAACAAGGCTGTTCCAATTTCACAGGATCTGTTCAAAGACTGGCACACTATACGAAAAGATGTATTTGCCACATATTTTATACAGTGGAAAATGCTTGCGAAGGCCTCCAAAATGTACCGGGTTAGTTTCTACAATCCTTTTTCGTAAGCATGTCCTACTAAAAAAAATGTACTTGTAGAGTACTCGCAAACCCAGGGGAGGTAATTATACTCTAAATAGGTTTAGATTCTCTTAGATTTACTAGAGAGAGAGAGAGAGAGAGAGAGAGAGAGAGAGAGAGAGAGGATTAAGTTTTAACGTCGCATTCAGCAATTTTGCAGCTGTATAGCGACGATAGATTCACTATGCTGTTTTAGAGATATTAGTAACTTTAACGATTCTAAGAGAACTGATCCAGAGCTGGAACGGTCTGAGATGTTAATGTTATATTTGTACGGGTATGTATATTTTAATAAGGAGCAAGGACTTTGAATGTTCCAGATGGGTATGTTCCCTAATGATTTTGTACCACTGTTCTATTGATTAGCTTCCTATGCCGATGCTATGTTTATTGTTTTAACATTATTGTTATTCACAAAAAAGAAATATTGTAACTGTATCAGAAGCATCTGAAAAAAGTTGACGTACAATATTAATATCTGAAAACATTTTGTACAATCTCGTCTTTCAAAGGAAAAAAAACAATGCAAAGGTAAAACTGTCAGACAAAAATATAATGCACTTACCTTCTTAACTATACAGCACCCGCATTCACTTCATTATATACCTAGTTTCGTGGATAATGTGACGAGCGGTGACTGCTGCGGCTCCTCGCCAAGAAAGCAATCAACATCAATCAACAGATTTAAGAGTTATATCCTGTTATTTATGATCTCTTCCGTTGTAGTTTATATGGTGTAAAATGAAATCTACAGCTTATACAAGTAAAGCCCATTGCTCTAGTTTCATATTCATAGATAAACAATATGTAGTTATACAGCATACAGACATCAAGTTGGACGACAAAACAGGAACTGGGCTATGGCTGAAAACAGAAGTTTTGAAAATCAGGCAATGAAATCAGGTATGGACACTTAAGAACAGAAATATCGGTACATATGCTAAAGCGGAGGGCTACATTTTCCCGGACAGATAAAACGCCGAAAGCCGTTTCCATCTATTATGCGCATGTATTCAGCTGATAGGAATAGAACCACTTAGAAAGTTCTTCGTACTGTTCCATTGCTCCTGATAAAAATGAAACAATGTATCGTTGTTTTCCAGTTGATACGATATCTAGTTCAGTGACATGGCTAGGGGCCGTGTGGCCATATCATTCAAGATGTCCACGTGAACAATCACAATAAAAGCGCGGCCGGGATGCAAATCATCACAGGGATCAATTTTGGTCCTTGTGATGTTTTTTAGAAATATGCAGTGAGGCTTTTGGCTGCGGAGTCATATGAATTATTGTCAGTACGCCGGCATCGCTTTCCACAGCACCTTTAATATCATGGCTACAACTACATCTCTCTTGTGAGAAACCATCTTGTATTTTATTAATTTTTATATCATACACACTTGGATTTTGGGCTAACTGTCATACGAAATGGATCTTTCGAATATTGACGCGGAAATACTTTTATGGACGACGGCTGAATATTGAATGTCGGATCTGACGCTTGCTATTCAATCACACGGTATATTACTAAAATTCAGTACTTAATATAGTTACAAGCGTCTGGTCCGTCATTCGTAATTCAGCCATATTCCACATAGCAACATTAGCACCAAATTCAAAAAGACGATCATAGTATACATAAACATAGGCTAGTTTCCTGCAAGAGAGAAGCGGTCAACAGTTTTCAGTGATGCCGGCGAGACATAATGATGTTCCAGAAATATCAAATCCGTATCGCTGACCAGTATTCTTAATCCATATGATATTCGTTATAAAGTCGCCATCTATAGAAAAATATGCATCTCAGTCACGCTTTGATTGTAACTGTTCATATGAGCACCATGAGGTTCTTGAAGTTCATGGGTTCATACAGCCCCTATAGATCGGGGTTGAGCGGAATTAGACACAAGTTACAAAACGTAACGCCATAGATATTGCACGCTACGCTTCTATTTTGCTATCAGCATGCGATATGTATCGCCAAATTGGAGAAACTTTGAGTGGAGGCGCTTGGTGGTATATCCCTGTTTTAGAAGTTAGAAGTATACATAGTATTGAGCTTTGATCTTCTCTCATTTTGGTACAAGGTAAGAGCTACTTTCGGCGCCTTGCAGTTCTGCGATATTCTATAGTTTGGGATATAAAAAAAGAACATCGGTTTCCATCGGGTCCGGAAGGGGTAAAAGAATCTCAAACAGCCACTCATATGTGAGGATCAATGCATCAATTAAGACAACATTACATCGTTACGGCTGACATCATCAATAGTATTGCTCTGCGAAAAGAAGAGCCGTGTTGATGGGGAAATGACCTCATGTTAGGACTATTATTCCCAACTACATGCAAGAGATGGCATGCAATTGTGGTGAAAAAATAGAACGGCGTAATCTGACACCAAACAATTTTTTCCCCACAGGTCGATATTCTGACTGCATTATGTCTACTAACATCAAACTGTTTGATGTGAAGATTTGTATCCCAGGTACGCTTTTATTGTAATTGTTCATGTGAGCATCTTGAATGACATGATTACACGGCCCTAGCACCTCTGTTGGATACAAATATTCAAGAGCGATGGTGTAATAACCATATATCAGAAGCCCCCAAAATCCAATTTTCAGCTGTCGCCCATGAAAGAATTTCCGCCTCAATAATTGAAAGACTTATTTCCAATCTTAATGAATTAATATCCTATCAATGTTCCCTAATCGTACATGGCGCCATATAGGATCTTACGTATTTCAATTGAACTTGGTGTTCTCAGCACTGGATTTTTACCGTTATCCGAACGTAGGGATCGGCACAAATTACGCCTCTTTTATAAAATGATATATGGGATTACTCTCACTTATTTAAGTTCAAATATAAATATAAATATAAATATAATATAAATATAACATTTGCGAAACAGTAATAATATTGTGCTTCCCCATGCAAGAACCACATTGTATTTTAACTCTTTTCTTCCCTCTGTTGTTCGCACGTGGAACAGTTTCAGCGTAATATTTATTCTAAAGGAAGCCTATGTGAGCATACTTTTTGTAAGTTAGTGTATATAATTAGTACTGGGTACAGCTGTCTATTGTATAGTTTGATAATTCGTAGAAATATATATATATTATTAATACTGAGAGCATAGAATTGCATATATCAGATTGTTTAACTCGTGTATTTGTATATAAATGTTTTTCTTTCTTTGTTTTCACATATGATTACATATTATTTCATCTTTTCGCCAAGTTAATGCAACGTTCTTTTTTTTGATTCCACTCACGATTTGTATTTTCAATTTGTTTGTCTGGGAAAGGCGTTAGTATAGGCTTGCCTGTTCGCCAATCCCAGTTTCCCTTTAAGGAAATACATATATTGTTTAAACCACATAAAATCAATAAAACCATAAAATAAAAATTTGGTAATTGTTCACCCATGCTTTCCCAGGGTTTTTCCCTTTCAAAGGAAAGGTTTTATTTCTGGTTTTTAATGCAGGGTTAAGTAGACGGGGGAAATGTTTTAATACGCAAAATTTGCCAAAGATGTTAATGGATTATTACATCGTATTATGGCATTATGAACATTATTATTGTATAAACATTAGAACTATTGTAATTATTATCAAACTTTTATTATGTCCTGGCCAGTAGCGCGATGAGATGGCCAATAATACTTTCTCGTGACGAGGGTTCAATTATAAAACCCTACGTGTATTTGTAATAATAAAAAGTTTACAAATCCATGGTTCCCCATAGATAACATAAAATCAAATAAAATGTAAATCCCATAATTGTGCACCCAATGTTTCCCCATAGCTTTTGCTTCTGGATTTTCGTCCAGAGTGAAATGTTTTAATGCACAGAAGTTGCGATAATTTATGATGACATTATTGTATGTTCAACATTATAATTGTATGACCAATAAAATTATTGTAATTATTATTAATCTTTTAGTTTTATATGATGGATATCAGTTCAGAGTTTGTTATTGCCCGAGCTTCTGGTCTCTACCCCATCGAGAAGCTCTCAATATCTTCACCGAGTATAGCAATCTGCTTCTTTCGGAAACCAGTTCTCGTTAAATTCCGTTGCTTTCTAAGCTTAAACGAGAGATCATGAAGGATCTTGGCGCCCACCATTGTCTGATAATTCTAAGATAAGAGGATCTTTTTGTCCAGTGTTACTAAGAACAAACAATTGATTTGTAACTTTGTTTGCAGAATTTCGAACTCATCGTTGCTTAACTTCGGTGAGCTGACGAGAACCGGTGTGTCAATAGCAAAGGTAGGGAACTACTCCACATGCGAGTGACTACAGCGCAGTGCCCCTACACTCCATCTCGTAACGTCTATATGTTGATATAGGGGGGTGGGCGACATTTTTAGATAAGTTTCAATAGTGTTTCTAGGAATGAGTACGACAATGTACATTCCTGGTGCCTGTCAAACGTTAACGACAAATTTGAAGTGTGCACTACCGCTTACAATCTGGTTTGTATCGAGTTTGGTTGACCGAATAGTGATATGGCTCTGTTATGTTCAGTATTGTCGGCACTCGTGCGTGAGTGCTATGACAAGGTTAAATAATAGAAAGGTGTCATCTATATATCAACAGTATTCTAGTCACACAAATCAGGTCGTTTCGTAATTACAAGCGTCTGGTCCGTCATTCATTATTCAGTCGTCGTCCAAAGACTTCTTCCATATTTCATATTCCTACGAAGTAGGCTACCATCTGCAAATTGTCCGGTAGTCAGTGAGTGAGTGAGTGAGTGAGTGAGTCCATCCGAATCCTTTCTTCGGCAAAATAAGGAGAACCGTTGACATTAGAACCTTGATTGTTTGCATGAAGGTGCATTAGGGGACTGTTACCAGCAAGTTCTGAGCTGACCTATTTTTGATGAAAATTTCTGGTGATTTTTGATGAAAATCACTGGTGATTCTGACTTGGGCCGTGCCCATCGTAATATAGGCGGGATTTCCAAGAGTTCAGTGCGCGTCGGAGACGTAATACCTAACCTACTTCGTAGGTCCGGTGACGTCAGTCACACTGCCATGTAACAGAATAAGCACCAAATTCAAGAAGACAATCGGTAGATAATTCATGTAGGGAGCTACATGTATTGTCCGATTCTTTGTGCAGCTGAAAAGGCACGTCTAGACATGTTGTTGTCCCCAGACTATTATATGCATTGTCTCGTGATTCTTACATGGAGTATGAATCAGAAAATCATAGTACAAACATGGGCTAGTTTCCTGCAAGAGAGAATCGGTCAACAGTTTTCAATGATGCCAGCAAGACATGATGATGTTTCAAAAATATCAAATTCGTATCGCTGATCAGTATTCTTAATTTATATGATATACGTTGTAAAGTCGTTATCTAGAGTATGGTATATCTCAGTCACGCTTTGATGGTGTTTGTTCATATGAAAACTATGAGGATCTTGAAGTACATGGGTTCATACGGCCCCTAGCCACGGGTTCAACGGAATTAGACACAAGTTTCGAAACGTACCGCCATAGATCTTGCACGCTACGCTCGTATTTTGCTGTCAGAATGCGATATGTATCGCCAAATTTGAGAAACTTCGCGTGGAGGCGCTTGATGATATAGCCCTGTTTTACAAATTTCTGCAATAATGTTTTGTGACGTTGACTAAAATGGTCACATTTAACACGGGATCTAGCAAATGCTACTAGGCGAGATATGTATACGCCATATGCAGGTTCCTCTGGTATATTACTATCCAGATAGGGATAGTTACTATGTCGAAATTTTAATCATTTCTTTTGTCGTAAATTCGACGAGAGAGAAGGCCAGCTTCATTTTTATAGAGATATAGGTCTTAATAAGATGTGCCGCTAGGGCCATCTGTAGTTTTCTTCAAATTCACTGAAGGTGGATATATATCCTTCACCCCGTCATTTATATAGCGATTATCCAAAGCAAGAAGATCGTCTATATAGCGTTTGGTGAATGAGAAGGAACGGGCTTTGAAATAATCTGTTTTTGAAAGCGTCTGCATATGGTCGTCTTCATGAGAGAACAGATATAGGTCAGTCAAAAATGATGCACAGTTAGTACCCATTGGAATACCTATATGCTGTTGATATATTGTATTGCCAAATTTCAAATAGATATTATTAATGAGAAATTCGAACAACTTTATCAACAAAGAAACATCCCATGAATGATATCCCTTGTATGTAGTAGAGCTAAAGAATGCTTTGTGGCTTCTGACATTAATGTATCGGCGATCAGTTTTCTTGAACACCGATACTATTAATGAACTAAGACGGACAATAAGGTCCTGCTGAGGGATTGTAGTATAGAGAGTGGAGAAATCCCATGTGGATACATGTCTCTACGGTATGTGACCTTTAGCATCAAGTTCTTCTGTAAGACATTTAGTTTTTTTTTCAATATCCACATGCATTCAATCCCGGAGTTCTTAGAAATAGTGGCACAATACCTTTCACAAAATGCTTTACGTGCTGAAGGGCCCTCGTCAACAGGGCTGAAAGAAGCTTGTGGTATAGCCAATAGGCTATGGTATTGAACCCTCCAGACGAAGGGTCAATGGCTTTTGCCGCGTTAGCCGTCATATTTTGAGAGCGAAAACGAGGCCTTGCTATGTCACAGGTTAAATTACACAGTCACGTGGTCGTGTATTAAGATGGGGATAATAATAATAATAATAATAATAATAATAATAATAATCTTTATTTAGACTCGAAATGCTCATTTAGCCAACGGCGACTTATACATGAGGTCGAGTATGTGTATATACAAATTATGTTGTGGTGATGTGCAAATATAAAAATATAAAAATACCAAATATATATATATATAGATTATGAAAGTATTGAAATGTAAAATTACAATATTTAGCTTAAATGTGTATAAAAATATATAAACAAGCTACAATTCAGTCAAAAGCGCACCATTTGCTAAGATTGATCATTGAAAATGTATGGATAAATGATGCAAGCTCATAGGATGAGCTCCTATAAATAATAAGCCAATGAGATAGCTCGTCTTATTTAAAATGACCTGGAGTAATGACCAATCGCTGAAGAGGAGATAGCTGAAAGAGCTCACTCTCCCTGTCTGTCAATACCTGGAGTTGACAGACAGTCCTACAGTCTAAAATTACCAACTGAATTAATCTTATAAGTATTTTCACTGCCGTTGAATTTTCCATATCAGCTTCGAAATTCTAAACGCCATCAGTCTGAGTTGAAAAATCGAGCGTTCTTTAAACTTAGGATTACGGGTCAATCTATACCAGATTAAGAACGAACATTCGAGAGACACAGATATCTAAGAGTGTGGACAAATATAGCAAACAAATGAACAAAATTTACAGATCGTGCAGATTTCCACAAACAGATCTGCACCTAGCACTTGACCCTGTCAACCTACCCCACATGGCGGCATGTCGACGAAAGCACCGGACTACCGTACACTATAAACATAATACCGGAATCAAGTAGATCGGTGAGACAGGGATAAGACGACAGCTGAGAGTGATTCTTGACATGTTTTACTCTGTGTTCATAATCATATGTATTGAAAATGGTTTGCACTGTTTTCTTGAGTGGATAATTCTGTGGAGACAGACAAGTTTTACTTCATAGGCCTTTGGGTAAACCGTCTGAGGGAACAAGGGAATATTGATATAGAACGAACATTCCCCAGTCGGGGTTGTTGGATTCCACCGAAGAAACCGGCGTTTAAAAGTTAGCTTTAGGTGACCTATCACATGGTTTCAGAGAAATCGGTAAGTTTCATGTACCGTACTAGTATTATCACGTTTTTAGTTGCAGAGTTGCTGACATCTTATGAGGTCTGTGGGGTCATATGGCATCTTGTCAGTACGCCGGGATCGTTTTCCACCACCGTTTTGATGTTGCGTTTAATTGTTGCCTGTATATGGTGAGATCCTGCTGGTGGACGTTTCGTCCCCGAGGCATGCCCTTTGTACAAATCTTTGTGACTAGATTTGTGACTTGTAAACATGGTGGAGAATGAAGCACTGGGTCGGCGTCGGATCTCACAGGTATTTGTTCTGAAAACGAACTTGCATTCGATAAAGTCCCTCGTTTGGGCCGCCTTTTACTATCTGGCGGTCAAATACTTCATCCTTTTTCAACAGATGACTTGATAGGGCTATTACATCATCGCTCTGAAATATTTCTATCTAATTCCGCTCAGGCCGGTGCTACGGGCCGTGTGGTCATGTCATTCAAGGTGTCCACATGAACAGCCACAATAAAGCCTGGCTGAGATATAAATCATCACAGGGATCATTTTGGTTCTTGTGATTTTTTTTTAGAAATATATAGTCAGTATATTTGACTGTGGGGTCATGTGACTTCTTGTCAGTACACCAGCATCGTTTTCCACCACCCTTTTATAATGTTGCGTTTGATTCGCTGTTCTTTGGTTCATCGGCCTATCAAACTTTCAAATTTCAAAATCTATATGAATGTATTTTGGGGCGCGCATAATAGTATATAACCGATCACCGACCCTACTTTTCACTACCAGATTGACCAATGTAAGGATTGTTATGTTTTTCTAAAACGGTCTTGACATCAACGAAAACAAGTAGATAGTTAAAGAGGTTTATTTCAAAATGAAACAAATGAATAGTTAAACAGTTAATATACCATTCTACTGAACCACCATCAACATTTAGAGTTGCAATACAATACATATCTACGTTCTTATTAGATCGAACTTTTTTCACATAAAACACTTTTAATACCTTGTATAAGTATGTGCCCATGATTTCACAGTCTTATCGGTTAGCTTGTCTAATAGGCTACTGTCGCTAGGTAATATACCATTTCATCCCATCGTATTTCCATTACACTTGAGTCGTCTTCAACGGACCGTATATGACACAATATTTTTAAATCAATACTTGCGAACTTGTTCTTAGACTAGTTGTATTGCGCATGTCGATATTGAAAGGATCACCGAAGGGTGGTGCCGCTCCGCACCATTAGTTTCCTCTAATTGAGGATCATAGAACATTGTAGTTATTTGATAGCACAAGTATTTACAAACCGACTGACAGGTCTTTTCGTTTCAGCAATTCTGTTTTTGCCACATTTAATTAGTTAGTTTGATTTAAACGTGAGAGTGTTTACCATCGACGTGAGCGTTCAGTCACATAAGGATAAAACTGTCCGCATGGGCGTGTTCGTTTTAGAGGAGGGCTGATATCTCCCCTCTTTATATTCCGGTAAAGTAGCTCCGTACTTTTCGCTCTATGTTGATTACATTTTTAATAGGACTGATTATATCCGATAGAATAATTAATAAACACAACATATTAAGGTGGTGGGAAACAATGACGGCGTACTAACAAGAAGTTCTGCGACCTCATACTAAACTGATTTACTCTGTCCTAGCTAAATAATATATAGCCCTCCCGAGTATGAGGGCTATAGGTCGGCCCCAGTCACCTCCAGCGAGGGTTTTAGATAATTTTATTACGAATCACCCACCTCTGAAACTGCCGTACATCTAATCTCTATCCCCTCCTGCACAATATTTTAAAATCTTGCGCACTATTGTGAAATAGTAACGAATATATCGCCGTCTGAATTTTCCAGTCGACGACTTTCACTTCGCGCGCCATGTTCAATTGCAAATGGCCCATATACACATATAGCGTGACGTCACCAACATGGCGCGTAGAGAGTTGAAGTTTTCGACTGGAAAATTCAGACGGCGATATATGCGTCACTATTTCACAATAGTGCAGAGCACAAGAAATAGCTGAAGGCAGATGTTTGAAGCCGATCTTCCATGAACAGACCCATTATAGCCCTCATACTCGGGAGGGCTATATATTATTTAGCTAACTCTGCCCATGCAATAGTTTAGCTTCTAAAGCCATGAAAACCTAGATTTAAAAGACCAAATTGAAAACAAATGTTGCCCTGATGACTCTGATCGTCGTTTCTTTACACATAAAGGCTATTTACCAAAATATGAAATTTATTTAATAAAACTGAAACCACTTGAACCACAACGGTATAGTGACAAATTCAAAAGTCGAGAATTCCATACCGATTTAATTCCGACAATACATTTTTTTATGTATTTATAAGTATTGGTTAAGGGCCCATCCTAGCACTCTTCATTGTGGTTTGCCCTGGCAACATGCCCTTAGCTTTTTGTGAAGTAGTTCCACATGTATAATTTCTTCACCTGAAGAGGTTAAAATAAACCAAATAAATCCACGTATCGCCACAATCTATGATGTTTTCAATTAACATGTAGGCCTACGGTATTCAGAACTAGAGAGAGTTTTGGGACTGATTCTTATCATTCGTTACTAGTCCGTTTAACTAATCTCCGCAAGAGTGAATTTAAATGGGGGCTTGACGTCTCCGGAATCTCTTAATTTGTAACTAGGCCATAAAAGTTCAGTCATTGTATTTTCTTGCAAGCAAACAGCTTAAATAACGGAGTAGTTGTGTTTTCTACACTTTCCCCTCAGGTGAGAGACGTACTTGTTCGATACAATACTACTGCTAAGTTATAGTGATGTCGTGCCCCAATCCAACGGGTATCACTAACGGTATTGTAATCACCTCCGCCAGCTACAACAATGGAAGCCGGGTGTATTACACGTGTAACAGCGGGTTCCAGATGGTCGGGTCACCCTCCCAACTCTGTCAGTCGGGCACCTGGCAAGGCACGGAACCCACCTGCACCCTCATCAACAATAGCCCGGATGTACAGACTTATCAAAATGTAACCTTTCCATCCATCAACATATCCGAAACGGACGGTGAGTTGTAGAGGAGATATTCAACTAATTTTCTTTAATTTTTATCCAATTATTTTTAGGATGACACTCTCTTTGTAAATCATAAATACTTATGCTAGACGGGCCAGTCCTGTGCGAGACTCGAACCTGCGCCCTCAGAGTTTGGCATCAAATCGCCAGTAGTAAAGCCAAGTCGCTAAAACGCTCGGTCACTTGCAAAATAAATGGATATAAATGTTACCTACTCTCTATGACAATATCACATATAGTTTTCTTTCTGTTGAGACCCAATGGAGAACAGATGAGAGTTACCTAATAAATGTAGTTGGATCGTTTCGTGTTTTAGGTTTCGTCATACATACAGCGCAATCTAACGAATAATCCAATAAAAATATTCAACGTTAATGTGCACACTGGGTCCAAATGAATGCTGTACTGGCTGGGCTGATCGGTGTCCAGGATATTAGGAACTGTGGACACTCACGTGTCCTGACACATATAGTCACCTTCGTGATATGACTGAAAAAAAAATGTTGAAAACGACGTTAAATCCTACTCACTTACTCACTCACTCACCCAAATGAATAATACTTCACCCCCACCCGCCGCTCCGTCTAAAGTCTACTGATAAGCACATTTGAGTTCGCCAAAGTTCCTCAACGTTTTGACCTAGTCCACCAACTAGGCTATACGCATGGCTTCGTTATGCAAAGCTATGCAGTTAGAAACTAAAATATACCTAGCCAATTTGCCAAAATGCATCCCATGGCCAGTTAAAAGGAAATGTTATAGTAAGAGTGTCATGCACGATTTAAAAATCCACTATTATTTTATCGGCTCAATAAATTTTTTATTCGAGATTGGGATATATATCTGAGCACCTACACATAGGGAATTTATTCGCGATAACTACTCGCGCAGAATAGTATAAGTATTTGAATAGTGTACTTATGAAATTCATAGCTGCGGTCGCATTAAGTTTAATAATCTCTTGACAAAAATTATGTATGTGGCATTGACAGTGAATGTAACTTACGGTAAGTATTTTACTTTCGGATTTGACATTTTGTCTAAATGTTTCTCTGCAACAATGTTTACGATGATTATCGCATTTTGTTCAAGACACGAAAGACATATTAATATGTTTTACGTAGATTCTTCTGAAATATTACTATTGGGTGCAGACGTTATGAGTGCAGTTATTAATAAAAACTGTCGCTCTCTTCAGCCTAATTTCGACAAAATAATTTATTCCCTTTCAAGTTTACTAAAGGTTAGGTCCAATATGACATTTTCAAGATGGCTTTTTCAAACTTTTTCTTTGATAATTTGCGATAATCGTATTTGTAGTTTACTTGTACATACGACAACACATTTTGAACATCTAACCTGAGAGCTTCAATTTTCATAGACCCGACCAAAAACAAAATATTAGTCCCGGCTCCTAAAATGGAATTGACTTGGATGTCTTACAAAATCCGACGTGGTATTGACTGTGTATGTCAACCTACTTTAATATCTGGTCTGAAATCCCTCTGTCAATTGACAGTGTGATCAATCATGTCAAGAAGTAAGAGATTTGGTTAATTTGATCTTATAGATATGCCTGTTTATCGTATTTCATATCAGGGCATCGTATTACATAAAACGTCATTATAATGTGGGCTATTAATTATAACGGTACTCAATGTACGTCACTGGGTGTAGTCTCGTAATAAGTTTTGGGGTTTCAATGAATGGTCTTTTCTTCCTGACGCCGTCAAGTTTTTAATGGTTACTGCTATAACTATTTGGAAAGCACTGGAACAGTTCAACTATACATGTGCAATTCATACTTCAGGGGAAAATATTCACTCAATCTAGGTAAACCAAGACGATATATCATGGAAATACCATCTAGATGTGACGCTATGAAAAAATCGTGGAACCGTTTTGCCGATATTCTACGAGATTTCATAATAATCCAATGACGACAAACTCTGCCCTTTTTATTTATCTTTGATTGACGTTTAGTTCACAGATACGAAAAACTTTATGGTCGGTCGGTCTTTTGACATTTTCTACCGCCTGACAAAAACAGACTTTTCGGCGGGAGTAAATAATTTGAAGTTTATGTTTATCACGCATGATGTCTATAGATATGATGCCTTAATTAGTTGGATACCGTTTCTCCTTTCTGTTTACTATATTGGTCAACGTGTTTCTGTGTATAATTACAAGGGGTGTCTTTTTAAAGTTGTTTCGCCCGGTTAGCCACCCGATTGGCCAACAGATGTAGTTTCAAATTCGCAAGGGGATTATATAGCGTTGACGTCAGATATAATGTTCTGTGATATTATATCTGAGTTTACTGAGATTGAATATTCACTGTCATCTTCATTGTCGCTTCTCGCTTGGGTCTTTATAATTGACCTTTATTCACTACCAAAGCTCGATGGAACTACATCTTTTATCAGTTAGGTTATCATTCTGTCAGGCGCATGAGACAATCATTCCTAGTCTAAGGACAACGAGTGAGCGAGTGAAAATGATTTAACGTCGCTTTCCACAGGTGTTTGGCAAGCTAATTAGCTGGGAGGTATCGTTAACAATATAGATCGGACAAGGTGACTCACTAAAGTACGATCATCCGTATACATTTTCACAGAAATTGGCCTACCTCTATATTTCACCACTTATTTATTCTTTAGAGGTTAATTCTTCATGCTACCATCCGAAGATTCTCATAATCCATCAAGTATGGGTCATAAATCGTCCTTGTCCGATCTATTGTTTACGATACCCCCCAGCTAATGAACTTGCCAACACCTGTGTCGCTTTCAACAATATTTTAGTCATAACACGACGTTTAGGCCTAATAGTAGGCCGCCCAAGGACACGAAATGTAACTTTTGGTGGCATTGTTTGTTACAAATGGGTATCCATGCTAAATTAGTTTTTATGTGCTAGGGTTCAAGGTGGGAGGGGATACCACCCGGATTTTGGACGTTAAAGGTCATTTCGGGGTCACTTTTGGGGTTAAATAATGTCAAAATTGGTCAAAGTCGTTCCTAACTTAATTTCCATTGTGATGTTTGTTACCAATGGCTAGCCACGCTAAATTGGTTTTATGTACTGTATGGTTTTAGCACATGTATGACTACATCCATCCCTACACTACATTCAACTGATTCAACTGGAATACCCAATCGTAACAATTAGTGCTGTGCATATAACCGATTTTCACAATTTTTTTAAATTATTTGCCCCAAAAGTGACCCTAAAATGACCTCAATTCTTATAATAAACGTGTTATCTATGACTACCTGACATTCTACACTACTTACAACTAATTCAGCTTGGTTACTCATTGGTAAAAAACAATGCGGTGGATATTAATTTATAACCGATTTTTACCCATTTTAACCTTATTGGACCCAAAGAGTAACCCCAAAATGACCTTAATTGACCAAACTCAGGGTGGTATCCCCTCCTGTCTTGATCTCTACCACTCAAAGAACTAATTTAGCATGAGTATCCATTTGTAACAAAAATGCAACCGAAAGTTTTTGAGGTCTTTGTCCGGCCTTCTATAATTCTTTCAACACCGTGGACCCACATGCACGTGAATAGGGTGGTGTCATATTCTTTTTTACACCCGGAAACCCCAACGTGTGCCCCAGATAGGCGTCTCAAACGACAAGCTGTTTGAGGAGCTGGAGCCCTTCAATCATTCCATGACCTGGGTTGTGCACAGCCACAGCTCAGATCAGTCCCATGACCTGAAGAGTGCACAACGACACCGCAGTTCAAGCCCCACAGAGCCTAAGGATAATGAGTCATTATAAAGCATGCATTCGCGAAATGTCCCATGATTACATACTAACTTCATATCAAATTAAACTTATTTGTGGGCGTGTTTGTTATATATAATATACGTTATGTTCGGCACAATATGGAGCTGCGGTGTTGTGTTGTTATTGGGTACTAGTTATTCTATGATATGATATACAGCATCAAGGAGAACAGCGACGGTAGAAGATAGAGGGGGAGAAGGGACTGGTAGCGAGGGTGGGTATACAGTCAACATAATACATGTAATCATTATACTTGCGGGAACAAAAGTTCAACATTGTTAAATTGACGGGATGTATGTGGTTTAATAGAGAAAGCTTTTATTATTCAAGCATGATTCAGTCAACTGAGTGCATTCAACCTGTTTTCTCCTGAGTTCTTGGAAGTTCTCGAAGTGTGAAATTAAGTTTCCAAGTTAAGGCACTAACAGGAGAACGACGGCAATGGCCCGTCATACGTAGTAGATAGTTTCGGTTCTACTTCACTACTTCAAGATGTTGTTACTAAAAGATCATAATAGGCAGGGCCTACAAACTATTCAGAGCTAATGACAAGATAATATAATTTATGCTAACTGAAAAATGTCTTTCGTACGTGACATTTCATTTTGGCACTCCAACCCGCACCTCATGGAAGCAAAATCTCATTGAACCGCGCCAGGTCCCTTGACTGGTCCTTGGCGGCTATTTTGGTTCACATACCAACTTTCCTTTGCCAAACTGGCGATGACTTTGACCAAGGACCATGTACACCAAGTTTCAGATCAATTCATCCAGCCGTTTTGGTGGAGAAGATATTTTACGAAAGTAGGTCAATCCAATATGGCCGTCAAACCATTTAACAATCAATTATATTTATTTTTAGTGCATCATGGCCTGCTTGTACAGTTCAGTAACCTAAGAATCTGTATCCCTCTAGGTTCACGAGTGTAAGCTCTTAGACAATTTGTGAATTTTTTTACGCAATTCAAGATGGCGGCCAAATCACTTGACTTAGAAACATAATTTTTGCATATTATTGATTGCCATGTCCCATAGTCTATATGTAATAAGTTTTCGCGGCGGCCATTTTGAATTGACGGACCAATTGCAACTTGCCTTGGTCAAATTAGCGATGACTAGGACGAAGAATCATGTATACCAAGTTTCAGACCATTCGCTTTATCCGTTCAAGAGAAGGCGATTTCTAGGAAATTACGTTAATCCAATATTGGCCGCCAAGCCGTTCAACCAAACAACAGTATTTGCTTTCAGTGCAACAGAACATGGCCTTCCCGAAATATCGCAGCAGCCCAGAAATCTCTACCGGTCACGGTTCAAGGGAATGGTGTATGATAATTGATATCGAATATGTCATTATCGACAGATATTTTACGAATGTATAATCAAACAGTATAAATGTATCTGAGATCCAGCAACCATTCTCCATGAATTACATTCCATTTCTACGTGAATAACATTAGAAAAATAGGGAATATGATAGTTCCTGACTGCTCGTGAACCTCGCACATTCACTGACATTCTGCAGAGCGCATGCTCACTTTACACTGGTATGTCTAAAATATGACACCTTCAATAAAAAAAAATAGTTCGATGTAATATCACGGCAGATGTGGTGGCTTTGAAAACCTTAGATTCGTTCTGGTTCAAGGTGTCATATGCTAGATATATTAACCAAAATGCCCCCCCCCCTCCCATAATTATTTTTCTTACCCCTTGAGCTAGAGGGCTGAAACTTACCACACTATACCCCTGGATCAAGATCTACCTGAAAATGTAAAAAATCTCAGATGGCCGCTTTGATGACGTCACAGTGACGTCATTTTCTAAAACGGCATTTTTTGGTCGATTTTTCGGTCGGATTTCCCGAATTTTTTATTTATGCAATTTCTCCGCAAAAACTGCATGATAAATTATTAAATATTACTGTGATGCAAAATAAAATAGTTTTTGCCCAGTTTCCGTCGCGAAGAAATTTTGAGGAACTATGACAAAAACATCACTTTTCTGGTACCCCATGTGACCGCCATCTTGAATTTTCCCATGATCCTGTGCTTGTGGGTTTATGCAAATAGGCTCAAAATGACCCCAATATGACAAACTATAAAGTCAAGGAGTTTCAGCTCTCCATTTTTTGTCGTTCCGGAGATAGCACAGAAAGTATGGTGGGGGGGGGGCATTTCGCCCCCCCCCCCCCCAGGCCAGGTAGGGTTGAATAAATCCATGCTAAAATGTATACAAAAATAGACCAAAGCCAATCGGATCGGTTTTATGTCACTTTTGACGACTGAGCGTTAAAAGTATGAAATACAGCTTTTTGCGCAGGATTTAAGACATTATATTTTTACTTTACCAACGTAGGACGTCCGCTGCTGGTGAATCGCAGTAATTAATATTTTTTGTTTATAATGTGTGTTGTTGCATTTATAATTGTGTAATATGAGGAAAAACAAAGAAAAATGTTAGGTTGGTGCGCATTTTTTAGCTGTAGACAATGTTAAGTGGACTGACCCATGCTCCATTTGATAACCCAGAAAACATGGAGAATAGAGCTAGTTTTGAAGCATATTCACGAAAAACTCTTATTAATAGTAATTAACTTTTTCGTAGATTCCAAACGTTTGCGGATAATCACAATGTTTATCAAAATTTATCAAATTGAATGAATGTTGTTTAGCAAAATTCTCGGCTAGAAGGCTTTTAAATGAAATCCCCATCGCTTAACCTGAAAGGGAGATAACCTAATAGGAAAAACAGGCAAAATGATCAAAAATCACCAGCGGACATTTTTAAGGGACTTTTTCTCATGTAAACGTAACTACTCTTCTCTGTGTCCTTCCTCATATAACGCAATGGACGAGTATACCGGTAAATAAACTTTTCCACATTTTCAAACAAATTGGAATAATTTCCACTCGTAAAGAAAGTTAATGGCCAAATACTCCCTCCCCATTTCGTTGAATGCTATTATTTTTTCGTTTCAGTCCCGTTGTGGTTGCTGATTGTGTTTGCCGTTGTATTATTACTTCTAGTGCTTGGAATCCTCATATTTCTAATCCTTCATTTCTGTTGTGGGTAAGTACATACGACACCTCTCTTATTGGCAATGTCCCCTCTCTTGGCCTATTACTAATTCATAGAACTTGCCTTCACTGTACAGTCAACCATGAACCAGATAATGTGTTAGCCTGCATAGGACTCTGTTAAATCAAGATATTAACAGACAATGTGAGCGTGCTGTTCCATCTGTCTACCCTCCAGCGATTGGTCATTCCCCCCGCGCGATTTTAAATTACGACGAGCTTTCTCATTGAATCACTATTCTTAGAAGCCATCCCAATCGTTATACCCAAACACGTGCCTGTCTCAGTTGACCCATGACGTAACCAGGCCTCGTTTTTGATTTCAAAATTCGCTGTCCAACTGAGAAAATGTTTATCTTGCTGCATCAGCCAGTAATTGGCCCTCAGTAGGAGGGTCCAATACTATAGGCTAATAATGTGTTGGTGGTTTGGGCTGGTGGCTCGTGTCAAGAACACTGTGATTCTCTATTTGTAGACCCGTGGTTCTACGCTTTGTAAGGTGTATCTGATTGCGCACAATTCAGGTTAAGGCCCGTATGGTCACCATATAATGTGAGCCATTCATAATGTTCACGTGAACAGTCACAACCCAAGCGTTACGATGATACGTCCAATTTGGAAACGACATTGCATTCGGTATGATAGAAGAATACTTCGGGATAACCGTGTTCGATCACCGTGAAGAATTTACTAACATCACTTTCAAGTAACTCGTTTTAGGTCCCGGTGGTTTCGGAGACTGAGATTTTGCTATCGAAAAGGTGACGTTATCAATTGAATACGGCTGGTATTACGATTGACAGCGGAACGTTAATTTCGAGATCTCTGACGCGGAAATTCTTTCATGGACGACGGCTGAATATTGACTGTCGGGTCTGACGCGTGCTACTTTGATTACGACACGATGGAAATATCTATTCAGGCTTAGTCTAGTGGAATTATTCATTATTCCGGTCGAATTGTTCACGACAAGGAATTATTTTGAGTCGGGAGATTGACAAGGACGGCGATAGAATGCAGAATGTACCGTAATTCTTCCAGATACAATCGTGTACGTCCATCCAGACGAGCGAGTGTGGACGACGCTGAAATTCAACAACAGTGGGGAGAATCCCGTAGGACAAATGGTGGCGTGGTTTACGGATCCCGTAGGACAAATGGTGACGTGGTTTACGGATCCCGTAGGACAAATGGTGACGTGGTTTACGGTGACAAACGGCATGATCCCAGACGACACAACTCAAGTGAGAGCCGGTCAGGCTGCTGTGGGAGACGAAAACAGACTGGAAATCCCCAATTTATAAGAGTTCTTCCCGGGCAGCAAGTTTTTGTCGTCCAGGAAAACGACGCAGCTAGCCTACCAAATACGGTATGACAACTGTCATGTTTTTGCTTTCGTCTAGCATTTCTACATAACAGGATTGTTTCACCGCAACAGACTTATAGAAATATTTTCTAGAAATGTTTTACACGTAATTGTAACTTCTCGGGTGCATGAATGAACACAGTGGTTGTATCATCCATCACAGAGAATTTGTTACAGTTATACCACCTTTCATCACCAACATATGGGGAGTGGCATCACCCGGCCGGAGATAGGGGCCGTATAAGTGAGATACCTGGAAGTCTTCATGGTGTTCAAATGAACAACCACAATCAAAGCGTGACTGAGATACATACCCTTGAAACGACTTGGAAATTCATTTGTATAAAGAATAATGGTCAGTGAATAGGATTTTATGTGTGAAACATCATCATGTCTTCTGACATCATTGGAAACTGTTGACCGTTTATCTCTTGCAGAAAAAACACCTTGTGTTCTTATTATTATTTTATTTCCACACACTTTTATGGACGACGGCTGAGTATTGAATGTCGGATTTGACTCTTCCTTATTACATACCTTGGAATTACAGCGTACGGATTTGACAATATAGACATGATTCTTGTAGGATTTCAGTACTGATCGTGTGTCATGGATTTTCGACTAGAGACTCTAAAATTCGTCATGTCGGACGGCTAGCTTTACTGAATGTTGGTTCCGAGGCTTGTTCAAGCATCCATGTATGCAATCATGGAATCATTTTGGGGACCGCATGTCAGTTCCATTTTTTGTAAATGACCTTTACATTTTTTGGCAGTCCTATGCCATCTGCGCAAGAGAGAATATAGATTCACTGACAACTTGAAGCGGAACTACTGAAGTCTTGCAGAGCTTAGTTGATGTACCCAAGATGAAGACCCAACTGTTCTTAGTAGTCTCTAATATAGCCAGAGTGTTATTCAATCTGTTCTTCGGCACAGCGCCCCCTGGCGTCGGGGAGCTGATGACGTCATCTTGGTCTTGCTGAGATTAGTTGACCGCCCATTGACGGTCGTGCGTTAACGTGATCGGAAATGTTCGTTAGGTATATGTTTAATGTGCGAGTCGCGTGAGCTGATAAAGAAACTGTTCATTTGCAATAATTTCCACATAAGACCTTGGACACCGACAAGGTTGACATCAAAGATAGAGTCCCAGGCTTGTTAGTAGAGTCTAATATAGCCTGCTGTCATTCAGAATAGCGTCCCCTGGCGAGGCGAATCGGAAATAATAATGTCATCTTTTAGGGCTTGCTCAGAGATTAGATACCAAATATGAAGTCTCAAATCCTCTTGGGAGAAGAGATATCGCCTTTGCACCTTCCGCGATAAAATAATCGCTTCTTCCGTATTACTCGGTCTGAATAGCTAACTGCATGCTAACCCTGAACTGCAGAAGTTCAAATCCGTGTTTGGAACCCTGAAAAAACCCCACACACATTCTGAATGCTGATCAATTTTGCAATCGGAGATGACTTAGGTGCTAAATCGAATTTTTCCTCAATGCCATCCGCGATGCATGGATGACTTAGATGCTGCAAATTATTCGAAGGGTTGCTCCTTACGTTTAGAACTACACTCTCAGAAATATTCAGGGGATAATCCTGAATAGATAAGGCTGCACATCCACAGCTCAATTTCAGGGATTTTACATGAAATCCAGGAATAATTTTCTGAAATTCAGGTATATCATCCATGAATTAAAGCTAAATTACCTGAATTTTAGGGGATTTTACGTACCTGAATAGGGTCGGGAACCTACTAATCAGGATGGTAAATTTGCCTGAATTTCAGGGGAAATCTTTTCATTCAGGGATCTTTTATCTGAAATTCAGTAAATTATCCCTGGATTTAAGGTAAAATCCCTGAAATTGAGTTGTGGATGTGCAGCCTGATCTATTCAGGATTATTCCCTGAATATTTCTGAGAGTGTAATGCCAAAAGATTTGAATGATGCCGGAAAGACATCATGATGTTCCAAAATATCAAATCTGTTTCGCTGATCATTATTCTTAATCCGTATGATTTTTCTTGTAAAGTTATCTAGAGGATGATGTATCTCAGTCACGCTTTGATTGTGACTGTTCATATGAACATCATGATGATCTTGAAGTACATGGGTTCATATGGCCCCTAGCCCCGGGTTAAGCGGATTTGGACATAATTTTCGAAGTGTAACGCCATAGATCTTGCAAACTACGCTCATGTTTTGCTATCAGCATGCGGTATGTATCGTCAAATTTGATAATCTTTAAGAGGTGTGGTGGTATAGCCCTGTTTTACAATTTTCTGTAATAATGTTTTGAAACGTTGATTAAAATCGCCACATTTTACACTCACCTTAAGCTTTCGACCGTCTCCGGCCGTTCTGTTGATAGGTTGACATAAAAAACATGGGTATATTGTAACAGTCTAAACGGTTCCAGGTGATTTGGCAACATTAATCAGGCTATCCCAAAACGGATAGCAATATCATTTCAACTCAAACTTCAAATGAAAAATTTACTGTCAATAGGGATATTTAAGAAGCTTATGAGGAATTTCAAGTATAATCTGATCAATTTAAACTAATATCGTGATTTTATTATTACAGAAAGCCTACTCGCCCCAGGCCGCAAATGGAGAAGTTATAGCGGGTACTCCCAATGCCTTCTCACCTGACGATGATGGCATCGGTACGCCCAAAAATGGCACTAATTCTGGACGTTTTAAGCAGAAGGCCATGCAGGTTAAACAACAACTCATGTGGCTGCCTCACAGTAACCCAGTGCGAAGTGACATTTCACACGCTAAAACAACCACGAAGTAACTTAGCTGATATGAACTTTTCCGAGAAAACATTTCTGTCCTGATCTCCCTCTTGTACAAGTTAGACTCACTTTGTCTCCGTCCATCACGATCCGATATAATCACCAGACATTCTTTACTCGATTAGAGGGGAGGAGGGAGGGAATTTGGCTTAATGTCACACTCAAGTTTGTTTCACTCATATGGTGACAGTCAGTTTGGTTGGTGGAGGAGGCCGGAGTATACCCGGAGAGAACCACCGCCCTTCGGCAAGTAACCGACAAACTTTCACACATGGACCAGCTGGGCTCGAACCCGTGCCGTTTCAGCGGTGTGAGGCTAGTGGTCACCAGCGAAGCGCCTTAGATCACCCGGCCACCGAGGGCCCCCTACTAGATTAGAGCTAGTATATAACATGTCCATTCGGTCTCGAACCAATACTAGTTGATCATCGTCCATCCTAGCCAGGTTTGAGACTGGTATCTAACGTGGACGTTGACGGGAACTGGTAAATTGAGAACTGTCGGTACCTGCCACCTGTCTCAATAGGGGTCGGACCACTATTACAATTTACATTGGCGGCAATGTTAAAAACTGTTAACGTAATTGCATCTCCTGGATTCATTAATTAAGTCTAGACTCCCATATTTCGGCAAGAAGTACTTATATCCAAGTGCTACAACCGGACAGGCTTCTTGATGGGGGTCGCCCATCGAAATTTTGAGTTTTGCGCGCTCGTACAAATTACGTCATAATTTTGGCTTTTTTCTCTGCTTTCAGAAAGGGGTGCACAGGCACCCAAATAGTCCCTCTTAGCAACTCCTTATTATGCCTTGAGTTAAAATCAAACTCACAGCGGAACCAAACACATATCATATTCCAATCACCTACCACTGGCCTTCAATTATTCCTTGCAACAGAGACTGGAAAAAATATTGAAAACAATTCACTTCCCTGGCAGAGGTTGCCGTAACGGATCGGGACTATTTTTAATAGTGGTCTTGTCCCTACACCTGTCTCATTAGCTGCACGAAATTGAGACTGTTATATTTCCCCGTCTCATTTTCACTTTCTGAGGAAAATATAATTGCAACTTAGAGCGAATGACAGTTATTGAAGATAGATACTGCTCACGATTCAGTACAATCGCCAGCAGTGCAGTTTGCTTTGTGTAAACTCAGAGTTTTTTGTTTTGCGAGGAACGTCCTGTAAAGTAAAAGCTAGTATTATGGTTCAAGTGGATAAATGTCAATGGAATAGGTAAACCAATATGGTATATCAAGGAAATTACAACACATATAAGGGAAGTGGGATGAGGTGCCTACATACTGGCAGAGCCACGTGACTTCACAGTATAGTCTCCCGGTTAACCTATTCTAAATCACATACCAAGAATCTAACGATTCGTGATATGTGTTGTATCTCAGGTACGCTTTTATTGTACCTGTTCATGTGGCAACTTGGATGACATGACCAACACGGCCCCTAGCACCGGCATAAGCGGTATTAGATACAAATCTAGAGAGCTATGATGGAAATGCTCTGACAACTCGTATATTGGTAATTGGTGAGCTGTGCCGTTGTGAGATGAAAATGACGACATTCAACACAAAAGACTACCATTTACAGGGTTACGCTATGAAAACCTCGTCCGCTCTGTTAATTATCCTATTGATTTAAGGCAATGAGTTTGAAATTGTGAACACACGAACCTGCCTGTTAAATTTTGCACAAGGAAAATCTGGATAAAAATATACTTAACTTAACTATCCTGGGTCAGACAGAATTATCCGATGTGATTGTCGGCCATCTTGTATCAATTTGGGACTGTTCATCGACCTTACTAGTATCCAAGATCGGGTAATCTCGTGCGTTACCGGAACTACCTGCCATCATTACCAGCTGTCGGAATCTCTCGCAAATCATCAATCACTCGTTTTGTTTTTTTTCAGGCTAACTTATATGACCCTCGACCATTATTAGTTGAGTTGTATATCCACATACATCATTCATAATATTGGTTCGTCTGACAAAGTCGATCGGGTGCAGACCTGCTTCTGGAGGATGATTCACGAAGTGTTGATCAAATTATAAAGTGTTACCACTCTCCTGATATCGAACAACTCATGAAATAGTCTGATGTGGAAATGAGCATCTTGTCACAGCCACTTGCTGTATGTATCGGTACTTCGTCCAACGCGAACTTTCAGACTCGAAAATGGGATTGTCGACTTCATGTGAGCCGCCATTTTATTGTACCAGAATTATATCACGTTTCCCGGCTTTGCTGTCACTATGTAAGGGGTCACGTCCAATCGATCGAGACGGTTTCTCGATAAACGAGTAAAACCGATAAATATCTCGTCTCGAAGCGTCCCGGTTTATCTCTATCGATTGTTGCCCCGGTTTGATCCCGGTTTCCTCTCGAAGTAAACGTCCATCTCGATCCACCTGGAAATAAATGGACTTGCTTCGAGAATGGAATTGAGATGCCTTCAAATGAAGGTTTGAACCATCCGGAAGGCGTATGCTCGTTCTATATGTACTTCTCTGTGGCAGCGAGACTAATTCCGACGAGTACATATGCATTAAGCCATGGATAATGAAGTACAGTAAACATGATTCTTTTAACATTATTTTGTTATTCCGTCTAGAGATCTGTGGTCGCATACTTGCTCTGACAATTTTTATGGATGGAATGGCAAAAACCTCACCTATTGAATTACATAATTTGGCTCATTATTACTCAGTGTAAATTATTTCGAACCTGTTTTATAATTCGAATCACTTTGTGAGATATGCCCAGGAACTGGTCTGGAATAAAATTCCATATGATTTTTTCTGAAAGTATATCAGAACGGGAGATTTTCGTTGATATTATTTATTTGACAGGGTCGTGACTTTTAAAATTATTTTACCTCGTTTCTTCAATGATTTCCCCGGTTTTCAGAAATACAGCAACTTTAAACCCACAGGAGCGGCTGGTAATGCATGGACACCGGATAATATAAACAAACGCGCGATCGATGTATCTGAGCATTCCACATAAGCTTTTGCACCGACAACACGTGGTATTGTTGTAGTAAAATGTACATAAACGTTGTTTTAAAGCCTGATTGCACTCTGAATCGGGCGCTAATTACTTTCATTATCTCCCTAGTATAATCCGTGGCGTGTCCGACTCCTCCTCCTACTCCTCCTCCGTTTTACTCACTGCACAGCGGGTCGCATAGGTGTGGCGCGGGATAGGGTGGGGCGAGAGACCTGGTATTTTCGCTACCTGAGATTCCATGGGCCAGGCGTACACCCTACGGTAGAATGGGTCGACTGCGCATGCGCGATGAGTAGTATAGAAAGGACACGCGACCTCCCTATCCCTATAGGTGTGACGCGGGATAGGGTGGGGCGAGAGACCTGGGGTTTTCGCACATTGAGATTCCATGAGCCAGGCTTGCACCCTACAGTAGAATGGGTCGACTGCGCATTCACGATGAGTAGTGCGCGGTGAGTAGTATAGAAAGGGCACGCGATATCCCTAGCCCTATAAACTAACCCGTGGGGGTGAATGAACCCGTGGGGGTGAATGAGCCATGGGGGTGAATGAGCACTCGTTATTATAATAGCGTATGGTTCATGCCCGATGCATACTTTACAGTGGAATGTTAACTTTATAAATTGTGGAAAATGTGTGTACTATATTATCAATCTGTGAGGGCCGTGGATTTATGCATGACTGGTGGGACGAACTGGTTTAAACTGGTTATTTAGCCCCGAGCGTTTTTCTTTGATAGGGCTCGAGTCGATTAAGATAACATTTTAATTTTTTTCAAATACACGATTTATGTACAATAGCCATAAAGTGAAACATGTTAATTTTCATCTACAATGACCATAAAGTGGAAAAACGCGTCAGTTTTCATCTAAAAAGGTCATAAAGTCGAACAACGCGTTAATTTCCATCCACAAGGGCCACGTATAATGAAGTTCAATACATTTGTTTATGATGTTATGATACTTATTTTTTCTTGTTAAATGTACCCAATCACCCGCGACAGCAGCTCAACAACGCGTTAATTTCCATCCACAAGGACCACGTATAATGAAGTTCAATACATTTGTTTATGATGTTATGATACTTATTTTTTCTTGTTAAATGTACCCAATCACCCGCGACAGCAGCTCATCGGCGGCAATTCCCGGAATATCATGAGTGACCTGTTGACAAATGTAGAAACAATGACTGAGTAATCGGGTGATTCCGTGTCACGCGATTATGGAAATTAGTGTGTTGAATCGGGTTGTAACTAGGAAATGCGATTTTATGAAATGTGATGAATATCCTCTGATAATACAGATGATTAAGTCTTATTATTTTATCCGAACCGACATATGTTTCTACAAACCAGATTGCATGATAGTTTTGATACGCGACTGAGCCCCATTAAACAGGATGCGAGTCACAACCTCCCTACAGCAAATGTTCCGTTTCACAGGCTCACTCCACTTATTTCCCTGCCCCAATAGAAAAAGTTTACCTTTTAGACGTGCTATGCCCCCCCCTCGCCCTCCCGCACACATCGTGTTGTTTGAATCCAACCGAATAACTCATTCAGTTTTGCAAATAAGCGAACTACTTTGCATATGCTCAAGAGGCAGCTCTGGTCCGTCATTCATCTAAGGGATCACGGGATTGGTCATCTTCTCTAGCCAAGTCGACGTACATCACGTTGCTCTGTACAGCGTAGAGAGCTTTGCGATGTAGTTGACTTGGCTGGTGAAGATGGGGATTGGTTTGTCGAAATAGATGTGCAGTCAGCAACTGGAACAGAGACTAGGGTGGTGGTCAAGGTGGTGATTGGCTGATTGTAGACTATTGTTTTTAGTATGGCAGATGTTACACGACTGTTGAATGTTTAGTTGTCAGATACACAAGTTTGATATCCCTCTCATGGACCCTCTTTAAAATGTATTGTTTGGCAGATTGGTTTTCCACACGCATTCTGCGAATACACGTATTCGGCTTCACACGTATTCAGCTTTTTTGTTGAATCAATTCGTATGTTTTTAGCTTAAAATATGACGGTTTAATTCAAAATATCTGAAAATCACGCTTAATTAAATTTGTTTAATTAATTTGCTAGACACATGAAACTAGCAATAAATAATAGAATGTAAATATCTTGTCAATCAACGCCAAGTGTTTTTGCCCTATTTTTTTTTCTTTCAAAGTAATTAAACCCTGTCGCTGTTGTTTCAAGCCGACGGTTTCCAAAGACCGACTGTGGTGTGAATTATCAACACCTCTAGTTTCGATTGTCATTATTGTAATTATTAACCTCTATCAGACAAGCTTTTATCAGAATTATTATTTATATTTCCTCATTCTTATTGTTGTTCATTATTTAATTATTTATTTTAATATTTAGCGCTGCAAAAGATCTTGAATTAACGAAGAAATGTACCGTGAAATTGAAATAAAACATTGAGTTGATGGGCCGCGAAATCCGTATGGGAAGCGGCCCTTAAACTACAATTTCAATCAATCAATTTTATCAGAAATAAACTTTGTTTATATAACTGTATAATCTCCTCACTATCTCAAGACAGTAATTCTCAGTAAAATGGAATCTACAATGAATAATACAAAATTATAAAACGAATTACACACCGAGGTTAAAACACCGGTCACACTTTATTTTTCAGTTGCTTCCATATCATTATTATTCAGATTATATCCAGTTGATGTGTCATTTATTCTGCATCGGATATTAATCAGATATACAATCAATGAGTGAGAAAATCATTCAATTTTATATTCTTAATTTATATAGACAAATGAAACGTTTTCTTTCAAATGGGCTCAGAAAAATCAGATAATGGATATATCGATTGAACATTTAATATCATGAAAGACATCTTAAAATCAATAAGTTGTCGGGACTCTATTTTAGGCTGCGATATGCCTATACGACGATCGCCCCCCAAGATATGGTACCCGCACAGCACTCTGATCACCTGAGAAGCTAAGAAACGACCAATTTAAGTGCAACAAAACTCGGACATATACAAACCGGGACCCCAAAGAACGCAAAATGGTGGCCTGGCCTGGCTTTCTTCGGGCCATGCGCAGTGGCATTTGTTTCTACTTCGCATCCTGCCTTCGCATCCTGCCTTCGCGCTTCGCATCCTGCCTTCGTGTTTGGACTTCGCGCTTCCCATCCTGCCTTCGCACTTCGCATCTTGGCCTAGCGCCTTCGCATCCTGGCTTCGCATCGTGCCTTCGTGTTTTGACTTCGCACTTGCCTTTGCACTTCGCATCCTGCCTTCGCACATTCCATCCTAGCTTCGCGCCTTCGCAGCCTGTCCATTTTAATTAGTCGGCAGCCATCTTCGTTTTCCCCATGAAACTTTATCGTGATTTCTCCGGAAGTACTGCATGGATCTCTCTCAAATTTGGTACACAGGTTCCCCTTGTGATCCAGTTGTGCAAGATACTTTTTTCGGTCCGATTCGAAAATCCAATATGGCCACCAGACTGCCATTTTGAATTTCCTCATAAAATTTTGCTATCTTGAATTCTCAGGAACGGATGCATGGATCTTTGTCAAATTTGGTACAGAGGTTTTTCTTGTGGTCTAGTTGTGCAACGTAGCTTTTCTGGTTCGATTCCAAAATCCAATATGGCGACCAGGTGGCCATCTTGGATTTCCCCATGAGACTTATTGCGATTTCTCAGGAACTATTGCATGGATCTTTTTCAAATTTGGTACACAGGTTCCTCCTGGTGTCTAGTTGTGCAAGATACCTTTTCTGGACCGATTCGAAAATCCAATATAGCCACCAGGCGGCCATTTTGGATTTCCCCATGAAATTTTATCATGATTTCTCAGGAAGTGCTGCATAGATCTTTCTCAAATTTGGTATACAGGTTCCCCTTGTGGTCCAGTTGTGCCGGATACCTTTTTGGTCCGATTCGAAAACCCAAGTTACGCTTCAAATTAATACTGTATTCCCCGAGTTGTGACGTTGCATCACAAGAGTCGGCTTATCAAACGATGGGGCATATTCTATATATTGACTATAGAGAATATCCATACTTTCACCTTCTATATCAAGGAGTTCAAATGATTCCAAATTAAATGTATTTCTCCAAATTTTAAATTAGTTTACTTTAGTCCATGCCGTTGCAAGTGAACTGCCCCACCGTTTTGTCTGCCGAAGGGACCTCACTCTTGTGAAACAACGTCACAACTCGACAACTGTACTCATGCGTGTTTCAATCCAAGGGAGATAATCAGGGCTCATGACAAAGTGTCAAAGAGATTAGTCTTCGCTTCCAGTACCCAATCACGACAGGCGAAAAAAAATAAAAATACTACTAAACGAAGACGAAGGATCCTTCGGACATTCACTTTCAGACTAACTTTGCTCATTTCACTTGTACTATAACAACCGACATCAAGTACAGTCTCTAGAAATCTTGAAACTTAGAAAGACAATATCTTAGTGTTTTTCAGTGTCCCCTTTTCGATCTTTTTCGCTCAAATTCGGAATTCTGCAAACAAAATTACAAATCAATTGTTTGTTCTTAGTAACAATGGACAAAAAGATCCTATTGTCATTATCTTACAATTATCA
The DNA here is from genome assembly GCA_036873755.1 of Hanleya hanleyi. Taxonomy (NCBI): domain Eukaryota; kingdom Metazoa; phylum Mollusca; class Polyplacophora; order Lepidopleurida; family Hanleyidae; genus Hanleya; species Hanleya hanleyi. The sequence goes on along the minus strand of JAVTVY010037345.1, from coordinate 66,354 downwards.
GACAATGGTGGGCGCCAAGATCCTTCAGGATCTCTCGTTTAAGCTTAGAAAGCAACGGAATTTAACGAGAACTGGTTTCCGAAAGAAGCAGATTGCTATACGCGAAGGTATTGAGAGTTTCTCGATGGGGTAGAGACCAGAAGCTCGGGCAATAAACTCTGAACTGATATCCATCATATAAAACTAAAAGATTAATAATAATTACAATAATTTTATTGGTCATACAATTATAATGTTGAACATACAATAATACATTAAAATCATAAATTATCGCAACTTCTGTGCATTAAAACATTCCACTCTGGACGAAAATCCACAAGCAAAAGCTATGGGGAAGCATTGGGCGCACAATTATGGGATTTACATTTTATTTGATTTTATGTTATCTATGGGGAAAACCATAGATTTGTAAACTTTTTATTATTACAAATGCGTAGGGTTTTACAATTGAACCCTCGTCACGAGAAAGTATTATTGGCCATCTCATCGCGCTACAGGCCAGGACATAATAAAAGTTTGATAATAATTACAATAGTTCTAATGTTTATACAATAATAATGTTCATAATGCCACAATACGATGTAATAATCCATTAACATCTTTGGCAAATTTTGCGTATTAAAACATTTCCCCCGTCTACTTAACCCTGCATTAAAAACCAGAAATAAAACCTTTCCTTTGAAAGGGAAAAACTCTGGGAAAGCATGGGTGAACAATTACCAAATTTTTATTTTATGGTTTTATTGATTTTATGTGGTTTAAACAATATATGTATTTCCTTAAAGGGAAACTGGGGCTGGCGAACAGGCAAGCCTATACTAACGCCTTTCCCCGACAAACAAATTGAAAATACAAATCGTGAGTGAAATTAAAAAAAAGAACGTTGCATTAACTTGGCGAAAAGATGAAATAACATGTAATCATATGTGAAAACAAAGAAAGAAAAACATTTATATACAAATACACGAGTTGTGTATATATACATTTCTATGCTCTCAGTATTAATAATATATATATATATATTTCTACAAGACAAGTGTACCCAGTACTAATTATATACACTAATTTATAAAAAAAAGTATGCTCACATAGGCTTCCTTTAGAATAAATATTACGCCGAGACTGTTCCACATGCGAACAACAGAGGGAAGAAAAGAGTTAAAATACAATGTGGTTCTTGCATGGGGAAGCACAATATTATTACTGTTTCGCAAATGATCAGCAGTTATATTTGAACTTAAATAAGTGGGAGTAATCCCATATATCATTTTATAAAAGAGGCGTAATTTGTGCCGATCCCTACGTTCGGATAACGGTAAAAATCCAGTTTCTGCGTACAGGAGAGCAGGACTTGTTCCGCGAACACATCCGAATATAGTACGCAGAGCATCAAGTTGTAAATATTCAAGAATTGTAGATTGTCTGGAGCAACTGCTCCCAGTACCAACGTCTGCATAATCAAAAAGAGGGAGAATGAAGGTGGAGTAAAGTTTTTCTAGCGAGCGCCGAGATAAACGATATTTGAAGCTGCGTAGACAGTTGGTCATCGGACAGATCTTGTCAACCAGTGCCTGAATGTGGGGAGACCAGCATGCGGACGAGTCAAAGCTAAGGCCAAGATGCTTGTGAAAGTTGACATCGGAGATATGCATATTTCCCAAAATGAGGGGTGGGCCCTGTATCGGGTTATTTTTTAATGAAAATAGTAATGCTTTAGTTTTAGCAACGCTAAATGATACTAACCATGTTTCGGCCCATTTAAATATTCTTAGCATAGATTTATTTAGGATATCAGCGGCTGCAATTGGGTTTTCAACAGTGATATATAATGATGTGTCGTCAGCAAAGGTTTTATGCTATTTATTGGGAACCATGGATTTGTTGAGTTTTTTTTATGAAGCAAATATACACTATGGTTTCAGAATTGAAGTAAAATTGTTGACAAGTGTTGAGTATTGAAACATATTTAGCCCCTGCATTAAAACCAGAAATAAAACATTTCTATTGAAAGAACTCTGGGAAAGCATGGATGTACAGTTATGAGATTTATATTTTATTGTAGGGGTTTGTACGGTACAAATATATGTATCGTTTCAGTATGGAGCCCTCTTCACGACTGGCCATCTCGGCGTACCACCTGGGATTGGTCATGCCATAAGAAATGATTTTTAATAATTACAGTAGTTCAATGGTCATACAATAATAATGTTGATAATACCAAAATACAATATCTTTGAGAAGTTCAGTATTCAAACATATTTTCCCAACTGCTTAACCTTGCATTAAAAATCAGAAATAAAACATTTCCCTTTGAATCCTCGCCAAGTCACGGTGCCACGTGGGACTGTCCATGTCATCAGCCCACTGATTGGAGCATACAAAGACAAGCGGTAATCGGTACAATATTATCATAACTAATTTGAAATCCAATGTAATAGATTGAATCTTGTCCCTTATTCCACTCTTCTCAAATTAGATTGGAGTTGGTGATCAAACTAATCCGATTGATAATGTATTAGTTATTATTTCAATTTATTAGTGATATTTCAATCTACAAGTACAGTAGATTCACGAGGTATATTGGCAATAGACACTTTACAGGTCAATGTTACAAAGTGATACTGATATGGCCATGAAGTCGTTGTCAGGCGTTGAGGCAAACTGTTAACACCGAGTCCCAAGTGCTGATCCCTAAGCTAAGCCCTAAATGAATCCCTTAGCTAATCCCCGAGCTAATCCAAATCCTCACCCTTACATTAAGCCTAACATCTACCACCATCCTCACCCGTCAGCCGACATGATTGGAACCAATGCTAAAAAGTAATCCTTCCGCTATACATAACCATAACCCTAAACTCCATCCCTAGGTGCCTATTCCCTCAAGCACTGTTCTTCATGTCAACAGTTGACATCAACAACTCGACAACGACCCATACATTTATGTTGATGTACTATAACATGGCCGATATCGCCTGTAACACGTTGTATTGAGCTGCAAAGTGTATTTTTTTTGCATTGCATTTCTTTGATCCTAAATTAACAATGTAACAAATATGTTCATGTGTCAAATTTTCATTGGAGAGGTCCAAATATTGGTAATGTACCATAACATGGCTGATATCTCTTGTAACACGTATTGGGTTGCAAGGTGTATTTTTTCACAATGCATTTCTTTGGTCCTAAAATTAACAATCTAACACCCATGTTCATGTGTCAGATGTTCATTGGAGAGGTCCAAATATTCCGGTAACGAATTAGACCAATACCTTCCCCGATGGTAATCTTATAACAATTTAGCGAGTCCATAATCACATGGGAAAATAAGACCGACATATTTGCGTATGAACATAAATCTGTACAAAACGTGTAAAACAATACAATGCTAGCAAACGCCTTTTACATGAAAGATGAAAATCCCAGCCTGTGTCAAGGTTGAACGACAAAAGCTCGAGGCTGAAGGTATAAATTATGAGCGGAAAACCGCTAGGCAACATCCCTATTTTCAAGTCATTGGTTCGGGTCATCCAAGTTTATCGAATCACACTTCATGTTGTTATCTTAATTGTTTTAATTTATGCTAAGAGTTCGTTATCGGCTAGTATATCGACCTCATTGGGTGGTTGATTGGCCGGTCCACAATGCATTTTCAACAGGAGTCACGCCAATGCAAGCGTAGCTGGTAGACCACATCATTGTCCCATGTTGTGGTTGGTTGAGGTCAGTTCTGTAATGTAAAATTTGATTATCATCAAACTTATTATCATCAAATACATATCGCATGCTGATAGCAAAATACGAGCGTAGCGTGCAAGATCTATGGCGTTACGTAACTTGTGTCTAATTTCGCTTAACCCGGGGCTAGGGGCCGTATGAACCCATGTACTTCAAGATCCTCATGGTACTCCTATGAACAGTCACAATCAAAGCGTGACGGAGATAAACAATTCTTTAGATGACGACTTTACAACGACTATTATGGATTAAGAATACTGATCAGCGATACGGATTTGATATTTTTGGAACATCATGAGGTCTTGCCGGCATCATTGAAAACTGTGGACCGCTTCTCTTGCAGGAAACAAGCCTATGTTTATGTATACTAGGATTGTCGTTTTGAATTTGGTGCTAATACTGTTATATGGAATAGGTCTTTGGATTATGGACGCGGATATTCTCTAATGGACGACAGCTGAATTATGAATGACTGATTAGACGCTTGTAATTTTGCTGGCAACAGCTAGGAATATCGCGAGTTAATGTTATCAGAAGGAACATACAAGATTGACACAATGATAGTTTGTTGGAAAACGCCAAGATGTTGGAATATTTGTTGCAATATCACAAATAGCGCTTTCGGCTACGTGTATGTTAAGTTTAACACGCTACCATTGTTACTATATACCTGGTAAGGGTTGGTTACTAGATGGTTACTCTTCCGGTTGTTTGTTAAGTCCCATCATCGGATTTCACCGGCTGACTGGTTCATACAATTCAACACAGGTCTTGGCACTTCTTAGTTGATAGTCCCCGTCGTTCAACATTAACGATTGGTTGGCCCACAATTCACAGAATAGTCCTGGCGGTTAGTTGATAGTTTATCGTTGTCCGAGGATATTGGATGGTTATTCAGCATGTAATTTTGGTTACACTATTACTGCCTAGTCGACCGGCTTCGACCATCAGCTGAAGTTTCCAGACAATTCATCTATATCGAACAAAACTGAAATATACAGTTAACGTACACATCAGAAAATATTAAATGAAAAAAAAATACAATGAATAGACCAAATAATTCTAAAATTTAATTATATACATGTAATTATTTAAAAAACTAATACAATAAAAGATCAGAAAGTTTTTCACAATTCGCCGGTTGTTCGACAAAATGTCACCAGCAAGAAAGTGTCAAGATTCATTTGACCAGAAATAATTATTGAATTATCGACTTAATTGAAAGGTTGGGGGACATGGGTGAAGGTGGGGGGAGAGGGGTGAAGGGGAGAGGGGAAAAGGTGGGGGAGAGGGATAAAATCGATAAGAAATTTTATTTTCTATATGTTTAGAATATAGCTGTCAACAATTCGCCGACCACCAGTCACTGGGTTCAATCAAATGTCACTAGACCAACGCGACCATTGATGTAGCTTAACCCCATCTGGCCTGAGTTTTTCTTTGGACCTCTCGAAGCCTCGCGGGCATTTTCTCCCTCCCGAATATTATTCTGATCACCCGAGTTAGGGTGCCGAAACCTCACACTATACCCTTCCGTCAAGCTCTAAAAGAATATGTAAACATGGCCACAGTGACGCAATTTTCAAATATATTTTTGGTCGATTTTTCGTTTTCTTTTATTTATGTCAATTCTCCGGAATATATGCATGATAAATCCGATGTAATAGTCGGAGTTGAAGTGAAATAGTTTTGCCCACTTTTCCACCCAGAAAAGCAGAAATTGTGGCCGCCATTTTGTATTTTCGCTGCTCGGGGTATCATGCAAATAGGATCAAAATGACCCCAATATGATAAGCTAGAAATTTACGTGGTCCCTCATTTTTGTCGTTCCGAAGACCGGACAGAAAGTGCCCCCCAAGGCCTGGTAGGGTTATCAGAATAGATCCATATTATTCAATTAATATTTTTAAATTCAAATGGTTTCGCATCTTCTGAAAAATATTTTCATGGTTCATCAGTCTACATATCCAGTTCGTAGTCTTAAAACACGGCTTGTTGGCCCACAAATCATCTCCAGTCTGTCCGGACGCTGGCTATTTCTTGTGCTTCGTCTGGTAATGATCGGTAATGACCTCGGCTCCTGGTTGATATAGACGAACACCATTCAGCTATTAGGTAATGCGAGACAGGACACAGCATGGCACACAAAAAGGTAGAAATATATTCCATTTGAACCATTAAAAGAAATCTTAAGAAATCAAAGTCCTGGGAAATAATTTCATGTAAACGCATATTTTCAAAAGAGATGGAGAAAATGATTGAACAATCTGATGTGTACATGTCGCAAAATAATTCCTTGTGCAAAAGTTACAAAAATTTACCAAAGAAGTGGCGATTCTTCGTTTGGATTGGATCACGTTACAGATATACTCTACTTCAACTTGGAAATTGCTCATGGGGATCTTTTTTAAATGTTCGTTTCCTGCATACTTGGATTTAATGCTAACGATAGTACGAACATAAGCAGATTATTGCTGTGAAAAATATTTTGTGGACGACGGCAAAATATTGAATGTCGGATCTGCGACCTATAATAGATATAAAGGACTATCCGATCCTTGCATCACAGTAATGATCGGATAGATAAGGACATCTATTGGTGGAAAGGGATAATGAGAAAAGTGTTGGTCTTTGGAAACACCAGGCCATTTGATTCTGTTTATAGCGACCTCGTAATTCCAAAATTGCCACAAATATTAATTTTGTATCGATCAGTTAAAGTAACAGTGCACAAACAGCATTAAGCTGGCCGCAATACAGGACAGTGGTGATTTTTTTTTGTTATTACCATATTGAGTCATTGTCGGGTTTTGAGCACAACTCCTAATATCTGATAACCTCTTATAACCTGAATAATTCATTCTGACTATGAACCTAAATATCTAAAAAAAAAAATCCTAACCCTATACCTAATCTTTCTGACGGCAGTCGAATTCAAAACCTAAGTAAGTAGACCCTATGCTAACAATAACCCTACAGCTACCACCACCCTACCCACTAAGTGAGAGCGCTAAAACTCGACAACGACCCCTTCGGTGCATCATGGTTGGAATTATTAGACAGATGGGTTATCTTTCTTTCAACGGAGTGGCAATTCTGGAACCCACGTTTTCACAACAAAAAGAGAAAACGAAAACAAACTCAAGAAATGGAAAGCTTTCGAGATTGGGTGAATATCTTCTTTTAACAAAATCAACCCAGTGTATATGATGATCATGTTTATCGCAAAAGAATAAACTTTGAAATGACTTGCCAAGTGTATTAAGGCAAACAAGTTTTAGGGGACTAGTGTATTTCTGGACCGGTTATCGCCGTTTTTGTAAGTTATGTTTTTTATACCATTAATATCAGACATTTCTTTTACCGCGTTTATGATATTAAATATTCAACTTGTTTTATTGCCGCCAAAACAGTGAATTTAAATCTCATTATCTTCATATTATTTGCATCTGTAATACACTTCAGTTCACAACAGGTGCTTGAATAGTGTGGTATTTGCATCTTGGTGAATTATTTATTTTCTTGTAATTGTGTTTAATTGTAATTTACTTAACTCGGGTATATTAGCTAATGTGAGGTAATGGTTAGTGTGTACAATTCTGAGTGTAAATTAATACCTTATTGTATGAGACTCCACCCAAAGGTGCATGACCTCATGAATGCACTTAAAGACAAAAACAGAGTTCAACGATCCAAAGATGGCTGAAAAACCTGATATTTAGGTAAAAAAAATTGCTGCTGAACACTTTCCGTGCCAGTGAATTTCCAAGTCGTTATCTAGAGTATATTTCAGTCACGATCAGATTTTTATGACACTGATGAACTATCGCCAAAAACGTGAAACTTTTTCCGATATAAAAGTAACTTGCTCAAACCATACTCCCCAGAAGAGAGAGAAGCAGAGCTCAAAAGAACAGAACGATACAAATCCAAAGGACACCAGAAAAATCCAAGGCCCTTGCCGAGTCACAACATCAATAAATTTGTCCGTGCTTATAGGATACTATTCAGCTTACAGAGTATTCATTGTGAATTCTGTCCTGGGTAAAATGTCCAGAACGTTTATGATGCGATGGTGTCTGATCCAGATTCCAGTAGCGGTCAATATTGATCGTGTCAGGCTTGTAATCTACACGCCATTTCACCGGAAACTTACAAATCTCCTCAAACACGTGAGTAGAGATTACAAGAGAGAGAGAGAGCGAGAGAGAGAGAGAGAGAGAGAGAGAGAGAGAGAGAGAGAGAACTAAGTTTTAACGTCGCATCCAGCAATATTTCAGCTATACAGCGACGGGAGTAGAGATTACAACGCGCCCCAGTTGATGGCAAAGATGACAACATTGTAAAGGACGAAGATAATACAAGATAAGGGACATTGAGTAGTACAGACACAGAAGAGGAAAATAAGGACACAAAATACCCTCATGAACCAAAAGCTGAAGGACTATCGCTAAATAAACCAATCCAGGACGAGCTGATTTATCGACGAGACTTGAAGTCCCAAGACTTGGAGAGAATTTCCACAGATGCAGACTTGTAAAAGTTACATTTAAAAAAACAGAAATAAAAGCAAAACAGCTGTACATCGAACCGAAGTTGTGAAAATGTAGATATTCAGTCAGATCTCGGCCCTAAACAGAGGCACGTCTACAAGCTCTTCACAAAGAACTCCAGGCAGCGCCACGGTATTAGCCGGCAGCATGGGCTTGAGACTAATAGGGTTCTTTAGTGAAATGGACTGGTCACTCCGTTTCGTTGCCCCACCTCGATAGTAAGTTCTATGATAATAGTTCACACTTATATATACGTTTATATATATACTTATATATACTTATATATACGTTTGCCACGTTTACAGTGCAATACGCATTAGTTTATTATAGAAAGTGCCATATGTTTTGCTGTAATGGATAAGCTGCACAACCGCCGAACTTGAATTTGTAGCACCTCCTCCTGTAAAACTACCAGCTACTGTGGTTAGTTTCATCAACATAACGATTGGGTGAAATCAGTTTTAAATTTGTAACGATGTAGTTACAAAAGTTGTTTCCCTCATAAATTTCAGTGAATTCCAATGAGTAGGTGCTGTTCTGTTAACCCTATCATGCTTGGGGGTCCATTAGGATGAAACTGTTTTCATTTCTAAAGAGTGTTGCAACACTGACGCGTTAGTTTGGAAAGACAACGTAATTAGCCAGGTGTCGGGTCTCCGTTTGTTCATGCCCTATAAGGCAATAAAATAATCCCTTCCTACTTTCTGTACCCTATATTTTCTGCAGAGAGTTTGGTGGCTGTTAAAGAGTCGTTGCGTCCGTATTCCGCCTTCAAAAATCAACGAAAACGTCGGGCCTAAAGTTCTTGCAGCAGATCACGTGCCCCATAGCAATGGAAAATTCAATCCACCTTTAGAAAGAGTATTGTCCACAAATATGGAAGATATTTTTGCAGCACACCATTAGAACAGAAATTTGTCGATTCAAGAGAGTACTTCAATCACGCTTACCGCACGGAGTTTTATACCTATTATCTTGCCACTTCAGGTTAAATAATTTATCAATAATGCTAGCTCGAAACAAGATGCAAATTGTAATATCCTTTTCTGGGATATATCCTAGCCACTCCTTCATTTAAACAGGCATTCAACGCTGAACAAGATATTGGTAACCCACTGTCATTTTGGTGAACAGTTCATGTATCCAGTGACTGCAATGGTCTGCGATTGTCAATATTCTTTTCCTCAAAAGTTCAATTATATTACAACTATGTCGTGAAAGATCATATCGATTCACATACACATACACTTTATACACATATACACTGTATAACGACACTTCCCTTTAGTTCAAGACAATCCTGTGGCTGCATCCCAACATCTGAGAGGTGCCCATTGAGCTGTTTCTCGTTCCTCTTGTTGACATGTGTATATTCCACTAAAATGGAAAGAACAAACAATTTAAACCCAGAAGATCCACTGAATTTGAAGGTTAACAAAATTTCATGGTACAGACGAACTGCTCGAATACCCCGCTTGATGATCAAATACGATATATATTCAGCGTGTTCGTTTTCGAAGAGATTACATGACAACAGTGCGGTCTAATAAAATCTTTAGATTCCCAATAAACTACTTCACCAAAATCATAATCAAAGATGGAAAAGGGTATTCGGGACGATGTAATTTTTTTCCTTGATAACATGGTATTTTCAAGCTATAAATTTTTCGGAGACAAGATTGAACAATGGGATTTACGGACATCTACATAAAACACAGGAGCTCGTTACCGTTGTTAATTGGTTAATTAGATTTAGGGAGTAAAGCTTAACAACTGTAATGATAATTACCTAGGGAATTGAATTCCGGCATATCAGCTCCAAAAAAATGAAGCAGCAAGGGCAGACCAGATTTTGAAATATCAACAAAAAACGGAGATACCAAATGAAAACCAAGAAAGAAGCCACTGAAGAAACGGATATTCAGCGAAGGAACTGATATCCTGCAAAGAAAAGAGTAAGAAAGTAAACCAAGAATATTCAAACGAGAGTAGCTCAAGTCAGGGTATTGGAACAGGCAGACCCGTTGCAAACGGTACCGTGAAATGCTCGATTTAATAATAAGCTACCATTGTAAAAATGCCCTTGAATATACCTGGTAATGGTTAGTGGGATCGTATTCTCCGATATCATCGATTGGTTGGTCTCATCATCCGAGGTTACCACAATTGTTCACACAATGGCACTTCTTAGTTGGTAGATGTCATCTTTCCAGGATAACGGTTGGTTGGCTTACAATTAATTTTCGGCAGTCCTGACGTTGGTTATAGTTTGTGGATCATTATTGTGGTTGGACTGGTTCTGGTTAGTTAAACGGTATCAACCAGGAGCCGATCGGTGAACAACATCTGTATCATACGGTCAGTATCGGACGGAGGCTAAAGCACACATCAGATAAAATCAAACGAAAGAAATACAATGAACATGTATAATAATTCAGTTTATAATAAATAATTATCCCAATAGCTAATTGTAAAGAAAATATAGGCTGCCCAAGATGTTATCGAATAGAAAATGCCAACACTAATTTGGCCCGAAATACATGTAGTTACTGGATTAACATTAATTATAAAAGACAATCGAGTATTAAATTTACAAGTTAAATTTTTTTCTCTGAAAAAGGCATCATGTGGAGTGCGGGGGAGTGGGTACAATCAATACCAACTTGTGATTTCTATATTTTCAGAATATCGAATAGGAAAGAATTGGTAATCACCGACCACTGGTCACCGGGTACCATCATCAGTAGCTGGACCGACGCCGCCACTGATGTAGCTTAGCAGTGTAGGTGTTAGTTCTGGTCAGTTATTGTTATTAGTTGAAATGGTTTCTCATCTCCATAACATAATATTCATGAATCAGCCGTTTTATATCAATTTCTAGAATGATAGTCTAAACGACTGGTTGGTCCATAATTCCTTGTCCGAATACTGGCTAGTTGGTAGCTCCATATCGTTGTTTAAGGTTACCGGTTGCCTGGTTCACACACCTCCATCACGTCCTTGTAGTTCGAATGGTACCGATTGGTTGACAGACTTCTGCTCCTGGTTGATATCGGTCAAAACAATCTCCTCGCTAATTCGGGGAAAGCTTGCAAACTGTACCGGTCGCAAAAGTTTACCGGTCACGAAAGGTGCAAATTTATTTCCATGAAACCGTTGTAGAAAATCCAAAGATTGCCAATAGAAGACACGGCGAGAATGATTGAACAATGTTATTTGTACTTTTCGCAAAATAATACTTTTCTTTCTGCAAAAGTTACCAAACAGATGTGACAATTTTGATTGGATACACGTGACAGATATACACCATAATTCAACTAGGAAATTGCTTTGTAGGCTATTTAAAAACGTTTATTTTGTGCATACTTGAATCTGATGTTAACGGTATAGTACGACGAAAAGATTATCTCCGCGGTAAATATTTGTTGCACGACTGAATATTGGACGTCGGATTTGACGCCTGTAACTAAAAAGATCCGAATCCGAGCATTACGTAGTAACGATGGTCGGCAAGGTAGGACATCAACACTATCTGGTCTTGGCTTTTTGGAACAGCCTGTGGGTTCATTTTCACCCCCTAACCGTAATTATTTCTCTAACGCATTAGCTAGTGAGCTGAAACTTACCGCAATGTAAATAAAATCCAAGATAGCAGCATGATGACGTCGCAGTGACGTCATTTTCTAAAAAAGCATTTGTTTGTACTATTTTTCGGTCAGAGTTTTAGAATTCTGTATTGATGTAATGTCTTCGCAAAAACTGCATGGTAAATTAGTGAATACTAATCTGTTGTGAAATAAAATAGCTTGTGATCACTTTTCCTTGTGGATGTATTCATCCACGATCTTGGGGATATGCAAATAGATTCAAAATTGCCCAAATATGCTAACCTGTAAAATCACGGTGTGTCAGCTCTCGCACGTTTGTCGTTCCGGAGATTGGGCAGAACGATTGCAAAGGGGGGGGGGTCATAATGCCCCTCCCCCTGCACACAAATTCCAGGACTGCTGTGTTAAACTGGTTGGGAGTGAATGGCGATAAATGTTTTTGTCGCCTGAACCACTGGTCCATTTGATTATGTTTACAGTAATCCCGTAGTTCCAGAGCTGCCACAAATTATAATGTTGCATCAACCCCCAAGAATCACCAGGGACTGAATTATCAACCAACTCAATGTGGCCGCGCATAAACCACATTAAACTGGTCATATTACAGAAAGGTGGCGGTTTTTGTGATCACCAAATTGGGTCATTGTCGGGTTTCGAGCGCAACTCCTAATAAAAAAAAACCTAAACTGAATATATTAAAAAAAAAATCCTTACCCTTAGCAAAATCCTAAGCTTCTGACGGCAGTCGAATTCAAACCTAAGAGACTAGGCCCTATGCTATCTATATAGCTACCACCTACCTATCCTACTAAGTACTGATGAGAGCGATGAAACTCGACAACAACCCCTTCGGTGAATTATGGCTGAAATTGTTAAACAAAAAAGGATTATCTTTCTTTCAAGGACGTTGTGGCAAGGTTGGAACTCGCTTTATCACAACAAAAGGAAATAACATGGGGAAACCTCATAAAGCAATAAGCTTTTGAGATTGTATAAAATTGTTCTTCAAAAGGACAACCCATTTTATATGAAGTTATTTTGCAAAAGCCTAAACTTTGAAACTTTTCTGCGAGGAAAAGTGAGCAAAGGCTATTTTATTTCACATCAGATTGTTATTTACTAATTTATCATGCAGTTTATGCTTAGAAAACACATATATAACGAGTTGTTTTTAACTGAAGTCACCGATTTATTCTTACATTTCCTAGTGGAGTTCGACCCAAAAATATGGGGTGGCAAGTATCAGCAATCTAGCCTTAGAGACAGCGAAAATATATCGGGCCCTTTTCGCTCCTCCCCAGGCTGCGGTAGACCTTAAATCGAAGGGACAGATTTAGTTTAATCTTTTTTATTTATTTTTTGCATCTGTGATATGCAATTCTGTTTCACGAAAGTTGCTTAAATATTGTGTTATTTGCATCTTCATAAATTAGGACTCAACTGATTAGTGCCTCTTACTATCAGTCTGTTCTACTTTGTTGCAATTGTAATATTTCATTAACTCAAATACATTGGCAGATGCGAGGTAATGTTTAGCGCTTACAGGGTTCAATTTTTGAAGGATGGCAGCAAGACCTGATATTCTGATTGTAAAATTCTTATTACTGATAAACATTCTGTGTGCCAGTGAATTTCCAAGTTGTTATCTAGAGTATCCCAGTCACCATTGTCAGTACACTGGTAAACTAACGCCAAAAGGGAAACTCTCCGGGGTAACAAAGTAACCTGTTCAAACCCTGTTCACCGCAAGAGAGAGAGAAGTAGACCTGAAAGTAACAGAACAAAAAAATCCACGGGACCCTAAAAGAACCCAAGTCGGCAGACTTGCCGAGTCACAACATCAACAAATCGGTATGTGCTTATCTGGTACTATTCAGCTTACGGAGTATTCAGCGTGAATTTTGTTATGCAGACTAGTAAGAGTTACATTTCAAAGACTGAAATAAAAGTAAAGCAGCTATACATGGAACCGAAGTTGTGAAAATAGAACATAAACCAGATCTCAGCCCCAAAGAAAGGCATGTCGACAAGCTCATCACGGAAGAACTCAAGACAGCGTTGTGGAGCCGGCAGCATGGCTTAGTGGCAAGCAGAAGTTTCCTAGTGAAAGAGGGCTGGTCAATCCGTTTCATTGCCCCATCTCGATAGCAACTTCTATGATAATAGCTCACATTTATATATACGTTTCTTTATGCCACGTTTACAGTGAAATACGCATTAGTTTGTTATAGAGACTACTATATGTTTTGCTGGAATGGATAAGCTGCACAACCGCCGAACTGATGAATGACTCCTTCTGCAAAACTACCAGCTGCTGTGATTAGTTTCATCAACATAATATTTTGGTGAAATCAGTTTTAAATCTGTAACGTTGGGGTTACAAAAGCTGTAAAAAAGCTAAATTCCAGTGAATTCCAATGAGTCGGTGCTGTTCTGTTAACCATATCATGCTTGGGGGTCCATTAGGTTTAAACTGTTTTCATCTTTAAAGGGTATTGCAACACTGACGCGTTATATTGGGAACAGATAGTAACTAGCCAAGTGTCATGTTCCGACCCTATCAGGCAATAAAGCAATCCCTTCTTTCTTTACCCTATATTTTCTGCAGAGAGTTTGGTGGCTGTGAGGAGTCGCTGCGTCCGTCAAAAACTTTTAAAACGGGCATATAGCTATTGCAGCAGATCACCTGACCCATAGCAATGGAAAACTCAATCGACCTTTAAGAAGAGTATTTTGTTGTCCACGAATATGGAAGACATTTTGGCATAACACCCATAGAACAAAAATCTGTCGATTCAAGACGCTTCAATCATGCTTAAAACACAGAGTTTTAAACCTATTATCTTGCCACTTCATATTAATTTATCAATAATGCAAGCTCGAAACAAGATGCAAATTCTAATATCATTTTCCTGGATATATCCTAGCCACTCCATTTTAACAGGGATTCAACGTTAAAAAATGCCTAGATATTGGTAACCCACGTGCATTTTGGTAAACAGTGACTGCAGTGATCGGATTGTCAATAATCGTTTTCTCAATAGTTCAATTATATTACAACTATTTCGCGAAAGATAACGATTCTTTTCATCCGACGACTATAGACCTACACCAAACGTAAATTTGGCGATGGGCCAGCATACCATTTAAGCGATCTGTCCAACACTACACATATATAACACAAGGTTACTCTATGGGTAACTACTTCTTTATTGCTGTGAAGCTGACGTTTCATTGGAGATACTTTCAACTTTTTTCAAAGCTAATGAACTACATGGTACAGACGAGGGTATTTGCACAAATGACTAGCAAGCAATAAATGTCATCAAACAATCATAGCACAATGGGTGCTCCGTGAGCTCGTCATGTCAGGTATATAAAGGGTAATCTAAACAGTGAGTTGGTATACTGTAAGCTACGAATCCTCTGAGCCAGGTATATATATAGACAATGGATGATTGCAGATTAAATCTAAAGTGGCTGCATAGTTAAAGGTGACCAAATATTAAAACTAAAATGTGTGAGGATTATACAATTGATAAGGGATAAACAAATGGATAAACAGCATAACATGTGAGAAGTCTATAAAGGGTGATAGAAAAGATTAACGGTCACGGTGATAATCTCCATCTAAGCTGATAAGGCTGTCACAGGCACTCGGTACAAACTGTACACTGTCTCTGTTGATTGCAGGTTGTGTCTTTTGATGTCAATGGCTTCCTGTAATCTTCTCTTTCTTTGGTCAGGCCGGTGTATAGAAAGTATGTGGATGTTTCCCCAATTTTTCTGGCGTCATGGATTTCCGTCAGGTGGTCAGAAATGGCTGATTTTCTATTTCTTTTATCGCTGGAGGCATTGTGTTCCTTGATCCCGACGTTGAGGGATCGCATGGTTTCTCCCGTGTAACTTCCCTGGAAAGAGCGGTAAATTTTGCAGATAATTCCCATCGTCGGTTGCTGGTAGACGTCCAGTAGCATTAAGGTGATTTGTAAGGGATCTACTGCTGGCGAGTACTAAGTCGATGCTGGTTTGCTCTTTTAGGCGTCGTTTGATGTGGTGACTGGTCTGCCCTATGTATGAAATGGATGACCACAGGGATAGGGGTCTCGGGGAATTTTATTTTGATGCTGGGGTTGCAGTTTCATGTTGATGATTCTGTCTACCATGGATTTAGGGTACTTGTTGTGACCGGTGAAGACTGTCTTTGCGAGGCTTATTTCAATGGGCAGGCTTTCTGTTGAACATATATTTTTGGTTCGTCTGGTTAACGTGGATATGATGCCGGCTTTAACTTGGGTGATTGGATGGGTAATAGATATGTTGGTCGTTGTGGGTGGATTTCCTATAAACACTGGTGTTGAGGGTCTGTGGACTAGGACGTCAAGGAAGGGGAATTTGTTGTCGGCTTTTATCTCCATGGTGAATTTCATTCTCGGATGTTGGGCATTCAGGTGATTGAGAAGAATGGTGGGTCATCACCGTTATGAAGAATAGGAGAAACGTCATCAACTTTTCTGTGCTAACACATGAGCTTAATCGGGGCAGTGAGGAGGGCAGTTACTTCCAGTTCAGTCATGTATAATTCAGTGATCACCGGGGATTGAGGGGATCCCATAGATAATTCATGTACCTGCTCATAGAACCGGTCGCCCCATGTGAAGTAGGTGGAGTTGATACAGGATTCCACTAATTTCATAATGCTGTCAAGAGTTTTCATCGCGGTTCGGATTCTGTGATTCTTCTCCTGAGGGTGTCCATGGCTCGTTCTCTAGGGAGGTTGGTAAAAAGGTCTACCACATCGTAACTGACCATCCTGCTCGGGTCGGGGATAGGAAGTTTTTAAAAAATATCAGTTGAATCTCTAATAAAGGAGTTGCCAGTCTTCCCCAGAGGTGCTAGCAGCTGAGTTAGGTGCTGGGCCGTGGTGTAATGTACACTGTCTCTACTGCAAACCAACAACCTAACTTTGATGGGGTCTTTCTGGATCTTGACTGTGGCTCGTGCATACGGGGGCTGAGGGTGGGATGTTCCAAGTTTTTTGGTCTATTTCTTTGCTGTCTTGTAGTTGTTTCACTAGGGCTCTGATCTTTGTCATTTGAGGAGGTCGGGTCTTTATTTAGGGTCTTGTATGTTGAATTATCTTCCAGCATCAAGGTTACCAGGACATACGCCGAATACAGCCACAGACCAACAGGAATCTCCATGACACCATCAAGTCCAACCAGCTTTAAAAGTTATCAGCCACTAGCTTCCAGCACCAACAACCCAACCAAAAAAGTTCATTCCAACCACCTCAACCACTCTAAACAAGAACAAAGACGGCTCCATAACCAACATAGAGGCAGGCCTACAACAGTTAACACCAGGGGGAAAATCGACTACCTACGTCATCAGATTGTTGACATTCTCCACAAGACCCATCGACAACGAGACAACCTCACGAAAGCAGAACGCCTAGCAATCAGAGAACTTAAATCTGACAACACCATCACCATAATTCCTGCGGACAAAAGCCAGGCCACAGTCATTCTGGACAAGACCAAGTACCAGGAGATTGTAACCTTGATATTGGGAGATACTTCAATATACAAGACCCTAAATAAAGGCCCGACCTCCACAATTGACAAAGATCACAGAACCCTAGTGAAACAACCACAAAGCAACACCGAAATAGGCCAAGCCTTGTACAAAAAAACTTGCAACATCCCATTCTCAGCCCCCGTGTGCACGATTCCCAGTCAAGCTCCACAAAGACCCCATCAAAGTTAGGTGGTTGGTCTGCGGTAGAGACACTGAACATTATAGCACGGCCCAGCACCTAACTCGGCTGCTAGAACCGCTGGGGAAGACTGCCAACTCCTTTATTAGAGATTCAACTCATTTTTATGAAAAAATCCTTCCCATCCCCAACCCGGCCAGAATGGTCAGTTACGATGTGGTAGTCCTCTTTCCCAACATCCCTAGAGAACGGGCCATGGACACCATCAGCAGAAGTCACAGAATCCCGACCCACCATGAAAACCTCCCTAACTATTGACAGCATTATGAAATAGTGGAATCCTGTATCAACTCCACCTACTTCACATGGGGCGACCGTTTCGATGAGCAGGTACATGGATCACCTATGGGACCCCTCTATCCTCGGTGATCACTGAATTATACATCACTGAACTGGAAGAAACTGCCCTCCTCACTGCCCCCACTAAGCCTATGTGTTGGCACAAAAAAGTTGATGACTTTTCCCCCATTTTTCAAGACGGTGATGACCCTACCATTCTTCTCAACCACCTGAATGCCCAACATCCTAGAATGAAATTCACCATGGAGATAGAAAACAACAAACTCCCCTTCCCAGACGCCTTAGTCCACAGGCAGAACCATACCCTCAAAACCAGGGTGTATAAGAAACTCATCCACACCGACCAATATATCCGTTATCTATCCAATCACCCAAGTCAAGTTAAAGCCGGAATCATATCCACCTTAACCAGACGAGACAAAATATATGTTAAACAGAAAGTCTGACGAGTGAAATAAGCCACATAAAAACAGTCTTCGCCGATCATAACAAGTAACGTAAAGCAATGGTAGACAGAATCATCAACAAGACACTGCACCCAGCAACAAAATCAAATTCTCCGAGACCCCAACCCTGTATTCATCACCATTCCATACATAGGGCAGACCAGTCACCACATCAAATGACTCCTGAAAGATCAAGCCAGCATCGACGCAGTATTCACCAGCTACAGATCCCTTAAAAACCACCTTAACGCCACAGAACGTCTACCACCAACCGACCCTACCCAGCCCAAGGGAATTATCTACAAAATTGACTGCTCTTGCCAGAAAAGTTACATAGGAGAAACCATGCGACCCGTTAACGTCAGAATCAAGAAACACAAGGCCTCCAGCGATAAAACAAATGGAAAATCATCCATTTCTGGCCACCTGACGAAAAATCCAGGACACCAAATAAATTGGGAAAACATCGACACACTTTCGATACCGCAGACTGACCAAACAAAGAGAAGATTACATTTAGTCATTCACATCAAAAGGCAAGTCCGCAATCAACAGAGACAGTGGACAGTTTGTACCAAGTGCCTATGACAGCCTTATCAGCTTAGATGGAGATTATCACCGTGACCGTTAATCTTTTCTATCACCTTTTATAGGCTTCTCTCATGTTATGTTATATATCCATGTGTTTATCCCTTATCAATTGTATAATCCTCACACATTTTAGTTTTAATATTTGGTCACCTTTAACTATGCAGCCACTTCAGATTTAATCTGCAATCATCCATTATCTATACCTGGCTCAGAGGATTCGTAGCTTACAGTATACCAACTCACTGTTTAGATTACCCTTTATATACCGGACATGACGAGCTCACGGAGCACCCATTGTGCTATGATTGTTTTGATGACATTTTTTGCTTGTTATTCATCAGTATAAATACCCTCATCTGTACCATGTAGTTCATTAGCTTTGAAAAAGTTGGAAATATGTCCAACGAAACGTCAGCTCCACAGCAATAAAGAAGTGGTTATCCATAGGATAGCCTTGTGTTATATACGCCGATTTCTAAATACCTATCAAAGAAATAAAGTAGACATATACACTAAATAACTGACGACACTTCCCTTTAGTTCAAGACAATCCTGTTGCTGCATCCCAACATCTGAGATGCGTCCATCGAGCTGTTTCTCGTTCCTCTTGTTGACATCCATGTTGTGTAAGTTTCACTAAAATGCAAAGAAAAACAATTTAAACCCAGAAGATCCACTGAATTTGAAGTGGCGATAAGAATATTTCCTTGTAAAGACGAACTGCTCGAATACTCCGCTTGATAATCTAACTAGATATATATTCAGTGTGTCCGTTTTTGAAGATAGTACAGGACAAGGTGCGGTCTAATATTATCTTTAGAATCCCAATAAACTACTTCATTAAAATCATAATCAAAGATAAACAAGCGTACTGAGAACCCCAACATCTCGCCTTGCGGGGTCATCCGCCGAAGCTGCAGCAGTATTGAAAGCATAAATATAAAGCAAACAACGTCTGGAATAGATGATGTGGTACAGACAATAATGTCTGGAATAGATTATCTGGTACAGACAATAACATCAGTCCCATGTGGGATTAGTCAGATAGGTCAATCCCGTGTAGGATGGATAGGTCAGTGCCATGGGATTACTGCTGCATAGGGCAGTCCAGTGGGAGATTATTGCTGGATAGGCCAGTCTCATGAGAGATTATTGCGGGATAGGCCAGTTCTCTATAGGATTACTGCTGGATGGGCCAGTCTCGTGTTATTACTGCTGGACAGACCAGTCCCATGTGGGATTACTGCTGGATAGTCCAGTCCCAAGTGGGATTACTGCTGGATAGCCCAGTCCCGTCTGGGATTACTGCTGGATAGGCGAGTCTCGTATGGGATTACTGCTGGATAGGGGTCCCGTATGGGATTACTGCTGCATAGGCATTCCAGTGTTGGATTACTGCTGCATACGGCAATCCCGGTTAGGATTACTGTTGGGGAGACCAGTCCCGTGTGGAATTACTGCTGGATAGGCTACCCCTCTGTGAGATTACAGCGGGATAGGTCAGTCCCATGTAGGATTATGCCTGGATAGGTCAGTGACGTGTGGGATTACTGCTGCATATTGCAGCCACTCCATTTAAACAGGGATTCAACGTTAAAAAAAGGCCTAGATATTGATAATCCACAGTCATTTTGGTGAACGGTGACTGCAGTGGTCGGTGATTGTCAATACTCGCTTTCTCAATACTTCAATTATATTACAACTATTTCGTGAAAGATCATATATTATTTTCATATGACGAATATAGACCTACACCAAACGTGAATCTGGCGATGGGCCAGCATCCCATTTAAGCGATCTGTCTAACACTACACATATATAACACAAGGTTATTCTATGGATAACTACTTTATTGCTGTGAAGCCGACGTTTCATTGGAGATACTTTCAACTTTTTCAAAGTAAATGAACTAGATGGTACAGACGAGAGTATTTAGACAAATGAACAACAAGCAAAAAATGTCATCAAACAATCATAGCACAATGGGTGCTCCGTGAGCTCGTCATGTCAGGTATATAAAGGGTAATCTAAACAGTGAGTTGGTATACTGTAAGCTACGAATCCTCTGAGCCAGGTATATATGGGCAATGGATGATTGCAGATTAAACCTGAAGTGGCTGCATAGTTAAAGGTGACCAAATATTAAAACTAAAATGTGTGAGAATTATACAATTGATAAGGGATAAATTACAAGCGTCTAGTCCGTCATTCATAATCCAGCCGTCGTCCATTAGAGAATATCCGCGTCCATAATCCAAAGACCTATTCCATTTTCCACATAACAGTATTAGCACCAAATTCAAAAAGACAATCATAGTATACATAAACATAGGCTTGTTTCCTGCAAGAGAGAAGGGTCAACAGTTTTCAATGATGCCGGCAAGACATCATGATGTTCCAAAAATATCAAATCCGTATCGCTGATCAGTATTCTTAATCCATAATATTCGTTGTAAAGTCGTCATCTAAAGAATGATGTATCTCAGTCACCCTTTGATTGTGACTTCATATGAGTACCATGAGGATCTTGAAGTACATGGGTTCATACGGCCCCTAGCCCCGGGTTAAGCGGAATTAGACACAAGTTACGAAACGCAGCGCCATAGATCTTGCACGCTACGTTCATATTTTGCTATCAGCATGCGATATGTATCGCCAAATTTGAGAAACTTTGAGTGGAGGCGCTTGGTGGAATAGCCCTGTTTTATAAGTTTCTGCAACAATGTTTTGTGACGTTGATTAAAATCATCACATTTAACACAGGATCTAGCAAATGCTACTAAGCGAGATATGTATACGCCATATGCAGGTCCTACTGGAATATTACTGTCCAGAAAGGGATAGTTTACGATGTCGAAATTGTAATCATCTCTTTTGTCATAAAGTCGACGAGAGAGAATGCCCGCTTCATTTTTATAGAGATAGAGATCTAAATATGATGTGCCTGTAGGGCTATCTGTAGTTTCCTTCAAATCCAGTGAAGGTGGATATATCCTTCACTGCGTCATTTATATAGCGATTATCCACAGCGAGAAGATCGTCTATATAGCGTTTGGTGAATGAGAAAGAACGGGCTTTGAATGGATCGGTTTTTGAAAGCGCCTGCATATAATCATATTCATAAGAGAACAGATACAGGTCGGCCAACAGGGGTGCACAATTAGTACCCATTGGAATACCTATATGCTGCTGATATATTGTGTTGCCAAACACATGGATAAATAGCATAACATGTGAGAAGTCTATAAAGGGTGATAAAAAAGATTAACGGTCACGGTGATAATCTCCATCTAAGCTGATAAGGCGGTCACAGGCACTCGGTACAAACTGTCTCTGTTGATTGCGGGTAGTGTCTTTTGATGTCAATGGCTTCTTGTAGTCTTCTCTTTCTTTGGTCAGTCCGGTATATAGAAAGTATGCGGATGTTTCCCCAATTTTTCTGGAGTCCTGGATTTCCGTCAGGTGGTCAGAAATGGCTGATTTTCTATTTCTTTTATCGCTGAAGGCATTGTGTTCCTAGATCCTGACGTTGAGATATCGCATGGTTTCTCCTGTGTAACTTTCCTGAAAAGAGCGGTCAATTTTGCAGATAATTCCCTTGGGCTGGTGAGGGTCGGTTGATGGTAGACGTCCTGTAGCATTAAGGTGATTTGTAAGGGATCTACTTCTGGCGAGTACTACGTCGATGCCGGTTTGTTTTTTATGCGTCGTTTGATGTAGTTACTGGTCTGCCCTATGTATGAAATGGATGAACACTGGGATAGGGTCTCGGGGAATTTGATTTGATGCTGGGGATGCAGTGTCTTGTTGATGATTCTGTCTCCCATGGCTTTAGGGTACTTGTTGTGACCGGTGAAGACGGTCTTTACGAGGCTTATTTCACTGGGCAGGCTTTCTGTTGAACATATATTTTGGTTCGTCTGGTTAACGTGGATATGATGCCGGCTTCAACTTCATTTGGGTGATTAGATGGGTAATGGATATGTTGTCGATGTGGGTGGGTTTCCTATAAACACTGGTTTTGAGGGTATGGCTCTGTCTGTGGACTAGGAAATCAAGGGAGGGGAATTTGTTGTCCGCTTCTATCTCCATGGTGAATTTCATTCTCGGGTGTTGGGCATTCAGGTGATGGAGAAGAATGGTGGGTCATCACCGTTATGAAGAATGGTGGAAACGTCATCAACTTTTCTGTGCTAACACATAGGCTTAATCGGGGCAGTGAGGAGGGCAGTTACTTCCAGTTCAGTCATGTATAATTCAGTGATCACCGGGGATTGAGGGGATCCCACAGGTAATTCATGTACCTGCTCATAGAACCGGTCGCCCCATGTGAATTAGGTGGAGTTGATACAGGATTCCACTAATTTCATAATGCTGTCAAGAGTTTTCATCGTGGGTCGGATTCTGTGATTCTTCTCCTGAGGGTGTCCATGGCCCGTTCTCTAGGGAGGTTGGTAAAAAGGTCTACCACATCGTAACTGACCATCCTGCTCGAGTTGGGGATAGGAAGTTTTTCAAAAATATCAGTTGAATCTCTAATAAAGGAGTTGGCAGTCTTCCCCAGAGGTGCTAGCAGCTGAGTTAGGTGCCGGGCCGTGGTGTAATGTACAGTGTCTCTACTGCAAACCAACAACCTAACTTTGATGGGGTCTTTCTGGATCTTGACTGTGGCTCGTGCATACGGGGGCTGAGGGTGGGATGTTCCAAGTTTTTTGGTCTATTTCTTTGTTGTCTTGTAGTTGTTTCACTAGGGCTCTGTGATTTTTGTCATTTGAGGAGGTCGGGTCTTTATTTAGGGTTTTGTATGTTGAATTATCCGAATACAGCCACAGACCAACAGGAATCTCCATGACACCATCAAGTCCAACCAGCTTTAAAAGTTATCAGCACTGAAAGAACAAAAATCCACCCAGCCACTAGTTTGCAGCACCAACAACCCAACCAAAAAAGTTCATTCCAACCACCTCAACCACTCTAAACAAGAACAAAGACGACTCCATAACCAACATAGAGGCAGGCCTACAACAGTTAACACCAGGGGGAAAATCGACTACCTACGTCATCAGATTGTTGACATTCTCCACAAGACCCATCGACAACGAGACAACCTCACGAAAGCAGAACGCCTAGCAATCAGAGAACTTAAATCTGACAACACCATCACCATAATTCCTGCGGACAAAAGCCAGGCCACAGTCATTCTGGACAAGACCAAGTACCAGGAGATTGTAACCTTGATATTGGGAGATACTTCTATATACAAGGCCCTAAATAAAGTCCCGACCTCCACAATTGACAAGATCACAGAACCCTAGTGAAACAACCACAAGGCAACACCGAAATAGGCCAAGCCTTGTACAAAAAAACTTGCAACATCCCACTCTCAGCCCCCGTGTGCACGATTCCCAGTCAAGCTCCACGAAGACCCCATCAAAGTTAGGTGGTTGGTCTGCGGTAGAGACACTGAACATTATAGCACGGCCCAGCACCTAACTCGGCTGCTAGAACCGCTGGGGAAGACTGCCAACTCCTTTATTAGAGATTCAACTCATTTTTATGAAAAAATGCTTCCCATCCCCAACCCGGCCAGAATGGTCAGTTACGATGTGGTAGTCCTCTTTCCCAACATCCATAGAGAACGGGCCATGGACACCACCAGGACAAGAGTCACAGAATCCCGACCCACCATGAAAACCTCCCTAACTATTGACAGCATTATGAAATAGTGGAATCCTGTATCAACTCCACCTACTTCACATGGGGCGACCGTTTCGATGAGCAGTTACATGGATTACCTATGGGACCCCTCTATCCTCGGTGATCACTGAATTATACATCACTGAACTGGAAGAAACTGCCCTACTCACTGCCCCCACTAAGCCAATGTGTTGGCACAAAAAAGTTGATGACTTTTCCAACATTTTTCAAGACAGTGATGACCCTACCATTCTTCTCAACCACCTGAATGCCCAACATCCTAGAATGAAATTCACCATGGAGATAAAAGACAACAAACTCCCTTCCCAGACGCCTTAGTCCACAGGCAGAACCATACCCTCAAAACCAGGGTGTATAAGAAACTCATCCACACCGACCAATATATCCGTTACCTATCCAATCACCCAAGTCAAGTTAAAGCCGGAATCATATCCACCTTAACCAGACGAGACAAAATATATGTTAAACAGAAAGCCTGACCAGTGAAATAAGCCACATAAAAACAGTCTTCGCCGATCATAACAAGTAACGTAAAGCAATGGTAGACAGAATCATCAACAAGACACTGCACCCAGCAACAAAATCAAATTCTCCGAGACTCCAGCCCTGTATTCATCACCATTCCATACATAGGGCAGACAAGTCACCACATCAAATGACTCCTGAAAGATCAAGCCAGCATCGACGCAGTATTCACCAGCTACAGATTCCTTAAAAACAACCTGAACGCTACAGGACGTCTACCACCAACCGACCCTCCCCAGCCCAAGGGAATTATCTACAAAATTTCCCTTGCCAGAAAAGTTACATAGGAGAGACCATGCGGCCCGTTAACGTCAGAATCAAGAAACAAGGCCTCCAGCGATAAAACAAATGGAAAATCATCCATTTCTGGCCACCTGACGAAAAATCCAGGACACCAAATAAATTGGGAAAACATCCACACACTTTCGATACCGCAGACTGACCAAACAAAGAGAAGATTACAGGAAGTCATTCACATCAAAAGGCAAGTCCGCAATCAACAGAGACAGCGGACAGTTTGTACCAAGTGCCTATGACAGCCTTATCAGCTTAGATGGAGATTATCACCGTGACCGTTAATCTTTTCTATCACCTTTTATAGGCTTCTCTCATGTTATGTTATATATCCATGTGTTTATCCCTCATCAATTGTATAATCCTCACATTTTAGTTTTAATATTTTGGCACCTTTAACTATGCAGTCACTTCAGATTTAATCTGCAATCATCCATTGTCTATATATATACCTGGCTCAGAGGATAGCTTACAGTATACCAACTCGCTGTTTAGATTACCCTTTATATACCGGACATGACGAGCTCACGGGCACCCATTGTGCTATGATTGTTTTGATGACATTTTTTGCTTGTTATTCATCAGTATAAATACCCTCATCTGTACCATGTAGTTCATTAGCTTTGAAAAAGTTGGAAGTATGTCCAACGAAACGTCAGCTCCACAGCAATAAAGAAGTGGTTATCCATAGAATAGCCTTGTGCTATATACGCCGACTTCTAAATGCCTATCAAAGAAATAAAAGCACACATATACACTAAATGACTGACGACACTTCCCTTTGGTTCAAGACAATCCTGTTGCTGCATCCCAACATCTGAGAGGCGTCCATCGAGCGGTTTCTCGTTCCTCTTGTTCACATCCATGTTGTGTAGGTTCCACTAAAATGGAAAGAACAAACAATTTAAACCCAGAAGATCCACTGAATTTGAAGTGGCGTTAAGAATATTTCCTTGTAAACACGAACTGCTCGAATACCCCGCTTGATAATCTAATTAGATATATATTCAGTGTGTCCGTTTTTGAAGATATTACAGGACAACGGTGCGGTCTAATATTATCTTTAGAATCCCAATAAACTACTTCATTAAAATCATAAAGATAAACAAGCGTACTGAGAACCCCAACATCTCGCCTTGCGGGGTCATCCGCCGAAGCTGCAGCAGTATTAATAGCATAAATATAAAGCAAACAACGTCTGGAATAGATGATGTGGTACAGACAATAATGTCTGGAATAGATTATCTGGTACAGACAATAACATCAGTCCCATGTGGGATTACTGTCAGATAGGTCAATCCCGTGTAGGATGGATAGGTCAGTGCCATGGGATTACTGTTGCATAGGGCAGTCCAGTGTGAGATAGCAATACCAGTTACACCACTATCAGCAGCTGTTACAATAAGGCAGGTCTAATATTATTCTTCCATTCACAATTATTCAACAAACTACTTCACACTCTTAATTAAACTGATAAACAAGCGTACTGAGAACCCCAACATCTCGCCTTGCGGGGTCATCCGCCGAAGCTGCAGCAGTATTAATAGCATAAATATAAAGCAAACAACGTCTGGAATAGATGATGTGGTACAGACAATAATGTCTGGAATAGATTATCTGGTACAGACAATAACATCAGTCCCATGTGGGATTACTGTCAGATAGGTCAATCCCGTGTAGGATGGATAGGTCAGTGCCATGGGATTACTGTTGCATAGGGCAGTCCAGTGTGAGATAGCAATACCAGTTACACCACTATCAGCAGCTGTTACAATAAGGCAGAAACTAAATTTTCCATTCACAATTAATCACATCGTTCACACTCTTAAATAAACTGGGCGTTATATTCTCTAACGGAAACAAGTAGAGAAAATATGCATTACGAATATAAATCTTATGGGGGGGATTAAGCTTATATTAGAAAATGAATTTCCAGAATTTAGACAGAGTACCTTCACAAATTTGTAATAATTCCTCAAATAATTGACGTATTCCATTGAAATTTTCACAGATGATAGACTTGGCTGTAAATGTTGCAAAAAAGGTGGCAAGAACGATATAGGTTCAACATGAAAAATAATGGTGCGACCTTACCGAATTGGACTGTCACTGGTTCAAGGAGAAGGATAATCCAAGAGTTGCTTAAAATTGGAATAAAACACATTGGAAGGTTCCAAGAAGTCCTCAACAGATGGTTACTGGAGTGAGGAAGTGAAATACCTACAAAAGTGAAAAACAAAACAGGACATAAGCGGAAATGAAACATTGGAGGTCACCATTTTATTGTTGGAACTTTTTCAAACAACGCCATGAATATTAATGAATCCAAACTAACCCCTTTCAATGGAACAGAATGATGAACTGAAGGACTTCCCTTCCAAACATGTACAAGCCGAGTAGCTAGCAGGTCCTCCGCCAAGTAGCCTGTTTGAGAGCGTACAGCATATATACGCTTCCAATATCTCCTTAAATATAACCTGGAAAGTGGATATGTGTATGTGGAAAGAGACGTTTATCTGGAATTGTTGAGAAATTTGAGGAGGTTTGGAAAGAAGCTATGGGTAGTGTAACACTGGAATGTAAGTCTGTAGTTGTATATGCATTTGTGCATGGTGAGGTTAAATATCGATGGATGGAATAGATCAAGATATCGCGTTCACAACACAGATGGGTACAATATGGGTGAGTGAAATCCAAGATGGCCAATGGCAGCCATCTTGAATTACATACTATCTCAATGAAAATCAATACCAATGGCCGTCTAACTGATGTGAAGCACCTCAAGTGGGAAATGCAAGATGGTCAACGGCAGCCATCTTGGATTACGTAACTTAGTGAAAATCAATACCAATGGCCATCTAATTGATGTGCAGCACCTTCAAGTTTGAGGTCGATTGGTTGAGTTCTTAAAATTTGAGAATTGTTTTCGAGATCTCGCGTTCACAAGATGCGAGACGGATGGAATCCAATATGGTCAATGGCAGCCATCTTGGATTACATACCTCAGTAAAAATCAATACCAATGGCCGTCTAACTGAGGTGAAGCACCTTAAAGTTTAAAGTCTATTGCTCGAACTGTTCGAGATATCGCGTTCACAAGATGTGGGATGGACAGAATACAATATGGTCAATGGCAGCCATCTTGGATTAGGTACCGCAGTGAAAATCAATACCAATGGCCGTCTAACTGATGTGAAAAACCTTCCCAAGTTTGAAGTCGATTGGTCTATTTCTTCTAGAGATATCGCGTTCACAAGATGTGGGACGGATGGAGTCCAATATGGTCAATGGCAGCCATGTTGGATTACGTACCTTAGTGAAAATCAATACCAATGGCCGTCTAACTGACGTGAAGCACCTTCAAGTTTGAAGTCGATTGGTTGAATTGTTCTCGAGATATCGCATTCACAAGATGGAGACGGACAGAAACTAATATGTCAATGGCAGCCATCTTGGATTACGTACCTCAGTGAAAATCAGCACCAATGGCTGTATGACTGATGTGAAGAACCTTCCCAAGTTTGAAGTCGATTGGTCGAATTGTTCTCGAGATATCACATTCGCAAGATGTGAGGCGGAGGACAAAAAATATCCAAATAGGTCAAAGGGTTAAAATTGGATAGGTTTCCCCCCACAATACTGCTTGCATACCCTACATGGAGTGGCTATTACCATAACAATACAACGTGCTCCAGAGACTGCAGTTGTAAACATAAGTTCAGGACGCATAACTCATTTGTTAATGCTTGACGCGAACATAAAATATTGCAGAAATGATTCATACACCTCAGAAACACATCATACTCACCTTGTACGACATAATATCTTCATAATCTTCAAGAAAGAGACCAATTCCCCCAATTTCTGTGCGTTGTTGTTCTGTACTCCCCCTCTGCGAAAAGCGACACCTGGTGGCGAGGTTGACTGCAAATTGCTAACTCCGCAATGATCGGCACGTCCGGGAAATGGTCCCTAAATGAAATAGTCATTATTGCAGTTTCTAAACACCACACACGCGGGAATATATCTTTTATCGTGTCAGTGTGACATGGAACACAATATCCATATCGAACAGTATAGAAATATATTCTTGAAAAGGTTGGCGCATGAAACTTCACACAGATTTGTCCCCATCACTGTCCCTTCACAGCTCAGGAGACGGGAACTTATTTTGAACATGTGGAATTTCGCGTGACCAACAAGTAAATAATTCAGTTCATTCCTTGCACCTGTGGTTTTGGCAAGTATGTCACACGTAATTTTAAGACGTAAACTTCATTATCCAATAGTTGGCATTCTTTAGATTAGGTAATTCTTGCCCAAAAAAACAATATTGCGTTCCAAATGAAGTACCCATAATTCCCGTTGAAAATCTTGTTGTACATGGCGTCATGAAAGCACAGATTTTGAAAAAGCTCATACTTTCAACAGTCTCTAGATTGTGGTTTCCAATGTATCGTGGGTATTTAACACATTCCACTTGTTTTGTCACCTCTCTATTGTTATAATGAGTATAATCAAATGTATGTAGCGCATAATGAGAGCATATTTCGATTGTCATTTCCATTGGTAATTTTGAAGGCCTGTAGGTTTTACATCGTTCGTTCACATCATTCGTTCCGAATTGCTGCATATTTGACCTTCTTCTAGACGTTTCTGGTAGACATGAAAGTTTGAAGAGAATATTCTACTTATTTTTCATTTATTCCACAATTTTTAAGACACTCTGTAACAAAAATTCAAACTATTTTTCAGGTATTATCCCCCCTTAAGGGTGCGACATATGCAACTATCTTTTTTCATAGAATCACAGTTGATCTGAGTACTAAATAGGCAATACAGTTGGTAGCCAATATCATATACCAAAATGTTCCTCAAACCTTGTTGAACTCGAATATGACACCTCTTTGAAGAAACAATGTAAATTTGAGAATATAATTACAAAAACAATAGGACTTGGGACTGCCAGCAAAGTCAATAAAGAATAAACACACAATATTGAAAAGCAGTTAAGAAAATTCTGTATAGTATGTTCTACAACAAAGACTACGTTAAATATGAAAAATGATATGGGAAGTATTTTTAAATATTTTTTTACTTCTTCAGTAATTGTCTTAGTCTAGAAATTTTGTGTACCTGACATGTGGACAAAATCACAGATATGTGATTGGCAGTTAATTATGCAGCTTGTTTTAGAACCAGACACAATCACAACAGGTTGTGGATGAATGGACCACAATAGGCAGTTGGGGATTGAATAGAAAGAATCCAGGGCATTTCCCTCACTGACTGCACAAACTGGTTTAGATGTATTAGCTTTTCAAACTAACACAGGTTGGTGACAGAGTGTGACACATCGGTCTGTCTTGGATAACTCTACACAGCTTTGGACTGTGCTTCATATTGGTTGACACGAATTATCATTGCCTTAGACAATTATTTTGACATGGTAAACGATAAAAAAAAACTTTTCGATGGAATTTTTTTTTCTGAGATAGTCTTTGTTGTAGCAGTGATTTCATACAATTTTTAGGACCATCTATCAAGAGTATGTGTTTATTCTTTATTGACTTCTGCTGGCAGTCCCAAGAACCATTGTTTTTGTATTTATATTCTCCAATTAACATTGTCTGTTCAAAGAGATGTCATATTCACATTCAGCAAGGTTTGGGGAACATTTCGGCATATGATATTGGCCACCAACTGTATTGTCTATTTAGAAATCAGATCACTTGTGATTCTATGAAAAAAAGTATAGATACATAGGTCACCCCCTTAAACTACTCTATAAAATAATACTTCTATTCCAGTCAGTTATACGATATAGGCAACATATAGCAAAAACAGAGAAAAGATGCAGACTAACCTTGAGTCAAATGTCCATGGTCCAAGTTAATTGTATGAGAAAAGCACAATTCCGAGAGTATGTTCAAAATACAAGCGCTCTGTGTAGGTTCAAATGGCAACTGCTTCATTGTATGTGGAATCAATTAAAAGTTTGAAATCTGTATCAATCAACCAATCAGAATTGTCCACACGGTTATTGCTACCAGCGAAACAACACGAAGGAGTCGCACCTCAAATACTAATACAATAGATAACAATACCCAGGTTATAAGACACACCTTGCCTGTGGCTTAGCAATAACCTGACATGTACCTGCCACAATAGTAACGATATCTGGTACCGCCGGCGATAACAAAATGTTTAAAATTCGCACAACATTTATTTTGCGCTGGAGTCCGACAGACATGATATTATATCCGATTTAAGGATCATCAGGATCTGTGACATTTTTGAAATTTTTTGCCAAATCGAAATTTCTAAAAACGACCCTAATCATTATAATGACCAAATTTTATGACACAATGATACCAAATTTTTTTTTGAAAATTTTTTCAACACCTTTGTGAAGGAAAAATGTAATGAAATGACAAAGAATTTCGTGAAGCGACTTTTAGGAAATAAATACAATAACAGGCCAGGAAAACGATAAATAAAATGACTCAACTAAGTTTTAGAGGTCCTACGAGCGAAATTATCCATTTCGCCTGAAGCACGTGGCCGTACATCCATTCTCGACTCTGCATGTTATCACAAATGGCCCCTGAAATCTCACCATTTTGCTCCCGACGTGACAACGAAATAAAGATAATTCTATACAAAATAAACTATAGCAGATATCAATTTCAAATTTTCCACAAATACACAGTAAGATACGTACTTTTCAGCCCATCTGTTTAAATAGAGATCGAATTTAGCGCTTTCATCCCAGATACTCCGATATGTCTCAAACCATCCCTTCTTTTCCAAACAAGATGACCCATCACATCTCAATAATATTCATACGCCCATCTAGGCATGTGCGAATTATCGTCAATATCATGTATGAACATCAAAGAAGCATAATAATTGAGCGAAATATGGTGATATTTAGCATCCAACATATTCATTTCGACAGTTTCGAAAGAAGACAACAGTTTCTGTAAACCTCTCTTAGAGATCTACTTTCGATCAGCCATACTCTGATCACTGCTAATATCCTGCCCTCCTCCTTCACGTGAAATCGCGCGAGATATGAAGGTGTGCTGAAACTGAAGGAAAACAGAGTATCCGTCTAATTTACATCAAATTTAGACAACAAAGATGGTATTATAGTAAATTTTGGTGAGTAGCCCTCATATCTGAATGGTTCGGCATTCCGATCGCATGGTCTGAAAGTGTTTGTCAATGACAATGGGTCAGCGTAAACGTCTGTACATGAATGAGATTAACCCTCACGGCCATGTGCCAACAACAACAACAACACGTAACAACAACGACGTGTTGAATGACTGTCTTTTCAGACGGACTTTGATTGACAGGTGTTCAGTTTTTTGCGAAGGGTTAATGCATCGAGGCCGGAAAAAGTCCACCCGAGCAGGAAGAAATGTGAATCGCCATTTTCCCGAACAATTCAGTTTGCTTGACCACGTGTGGCATTCTATTTTCCAACAACTTCAACTAGGTCATTCTTGTTTGACCTCAACGGAGAGATGATTCAACTTTATTCGTGAGTTAAATAGTAACCACATTTCTTCAATTTCCAAATTTTACTGCAAAAAAAACACTACATTTTTGATCAATTTTGTTCCACAAAGTCATTATTTTCAAATTAGTTTAAAGAAATAGCCACATTTTCTTGTGTTTAATTGTGTTTCCTATCTTTCTGGGATGAAATAATGCGCCCTTGATAATTAAGTGCCGTTTTGAAAATTTCAACCCGACAAAAAAATGTCAAAATCTCTTACATCCCCCCCTGGTCCTTAATGAGATTGAATTGCGACAAAACGTGCAAATACTGCGTGCAGAATCAACGTGATTTGTCAAAACTGAAAGGACTGTCGATGTAGATGAAGAGACATCGGCCTGATGCCAACGCGTTTTGTCCAAAAATGAGAAATTCACCGATCACTTTATGGGAGGTCAATGAAAGCGGAAATGACCTCTGAAAGCTTTGGAGAACCTTCATCTTCTTCGGATGAGAGGAAATACTCGATATACGTAGTGGCCCAAAGCTATCTACATCTGCAGAACTTAACTTGAAATTGAGCTATGTTAATGAATAAGCAACGCTTAAAACCCTTTCACGTTATCGACCCTCAACATTAAATTTGGAACACCCAAGACGAAACCGATATCAAAGCCCAACCTCACTTTTTAAACTATATTTTCATGTGTGACAATACTCGCATATCCTGTAGGCACCTTGGTTATTAAGTATGTGAGAAAATCATTGGAATAATTTGGAGGATCCTAGTCTTATCCCAGGATAAAATATGACATTGAACAAAGCAAATCTTCCTTTTATACGCGTAGACATAGGTAATTTGGAGCACCCAAGTCGTATCCGATTGAAAAATTCTTCAGTATTCAACAGTTGGAGATATGGTGAGAAAGGGAATATTTGATTTTGAACGAATTTTGGCACGTGCATTAATTTGAGAGAGAAGCGACGAAAATTGCACCTCTGTTCATACGAACTGGACAACCACGTGTTCATGCTCAAAATTAAAAAAATTCTCAAAAAATCGACTGTTTTTTCACCCGTAATTGCCTTTTAAAATATGGTCCATCTGTATATCACCTTTACAAAAGTAAAACTCCACAGGCACTCTGTGTCAAAATTCACTTCAGTCTCTCTCTGGACACGAACACCAAACAATCGTTCACCACTGCCGATTTTCTCAAAATTGTCCCATCAACGCCGTGATTTCTTTTATAAGTGTCGAGAGGCATGCCTAATCGAGGTCGAATCACACCTGGTCGAAACGACTAATCTATCGACCTTCAACAACAAACATTTCGAGTTACTGTCATATGTATACTGTCTTGCATGCAAGACCAAGCGCACCAAGCAGAATCAGCGAGCGTTATTCAGAGTTCATCGTTCACAATCTTAACTTCATGTCGTCTTAAATGATATGTCATCGTGACATCATCGTCACGACAACTTCACGCCTTGCAGCACATGTACTGTGTTGACAGGTATTACGGTTTTCACAACAGCGTTAACTTTTAACATTTGCATATTACTTTTAGAATATGTTCATTACATCGCAGAAAGGATTTGTTCGGCAGTATTCTGCTCTTGTCCATTACAGTGGTAAAATGCACACAGTGGAACGGTCGCATTGATAGCTAACCTTGGAGATATATTTATTATTGGTATGGAGCTCGAATTGATATGCTAATGTGCGTTTAGGCGCCGTGGTCTAAGAATAGGCTAATATGACTGGGTATGTCATGCTTATGTGCAATAGGCAAATGAGTTAGGCGGCGCAGAGATAACATATAAAAGAAGCTTGTATGAATGGGATCTTCATCTAAGCCCAGCCAGCTCCAACCGCACGTATTCGTTTACCATTTATCTCCCTAGTATAATCAGTGGCGTCTCCGAATCCTCCTACTCCTCCTCCTACTCCGCTTTACTCACTGCACAGCGGGTCGCATTGGTGTGGCGCTGGATAGGTCGAGGCGAGAGACCTGGGGTTTTCACTACCTGAGATTCCATGGGCCAGGCTTGCACCCTACAGTAGAATGGGTCGACTGCGCATGCGCGATGAGTAGTGCTCGATGAGTAGCACAGAAAGGGCACGCGATTTCCCTTATGTTAATAAAAGGAGCTGAACTACTAGTTCATTTAATTACGAGTGAATATGAGCAATTTATATTAAAAATGTGTTCGTCAGTAAAACTGATTGTAAATATAGTATACAGTGAAATATTCAATGACTGAGAATATTGTGTGTGTGTGTGTCCTATGAAATATGTACATATTTATCTCCTTATGTCGCTCTGTAAAGTGACAGTTTCAATGAAAAGGTTCTATTTCCACGAGAACGATGAAAACCATTGATTCAGTGATGCTCGTTATAGCGTACATGGTTAATTCTGCTTGACGCAGACCTGCTCATGCCTATTGTTTAAAAAGTTGCTTCTTCGTTTTTTGCAGACGCTGGTCAATGTGGTTTAAATTGTCATGGCTGGTTTATGACAAAACTTGCTTTATGCATGCAGGTTGTATGCACGGAGGGGTGGAGTTCCGTCACCTTGGCTGGAGATGCTTGGCGCACTGCTACGGACACAGGTTTACAGAGTGTTTACACGCCATTTTATCTCTGTTTTTTCCTGGGCGGCGTCCGGTGTCAATGAAGGTTACTCCATTAGCAGGTGTTTTTTCAAAAAACTCTAATCTCAATCGTATTTCCCATCATTCATGGTATACCGGTATGTACTGCGCGAGGTCGGGCTTCGCGGCTCTGGCTATCCTATGGTGAGTAAAAAACTGAGATTTATGAGAGCGTCTGTTGAAATGATAAATAATTTGTGTTCGTTTGAGTCCGACGAATTAGTACATAAATTACCTTTGCTTCACGAGATCGTGGGTAGTAGAACACAAAAACCTTGCAATTAAATGCTTCTCTTTATGGGCATGTGAGCTAACACATGTCTGCATGTTACACGAAATGTGGAGACAGACCGTGTTTATCATATGGAGACTACAGTTGGTGTGGTGTTATATAGCGACCCGGAAAGAAAAGCGTTGTATTTTAGATTCCATTTCCTTGCCTGGCCTCCTCGTCAAGCGACAAATTGCAAGGAACATCTGTTCGATCAGCCCTTGTTGATTAGGTATCACAGTCAAATTTAACTGCTTTCGTTTCTAAAATCATTTAAATTCAATGTCTGGTTATATGCACTGCATCTCGGTTCATCCTACGCTCATTTACAGCTTGTGTCACGTCCCTACTCTCCTTGTTTTCCCCGCTGATTCACAGCGCATCTTTCGCACCTCTTGACCGTTAGGCGGCGCTATGCACAGGCCAACCACCGAAAGCCAATGAATATCACTCTTAAGGAAGAATGTCGGTCCGCGTTGTTTATGACGGCAACCAACATCCGGGCATCCGCCACCTTTTCTCTCAGTGGGTGAGAGATCTTTCGGCCAGTCACCATTAACTGTTTCCATCAAATAAGCTACACAGATTAGTCTCTCTGTAACAGTACGAAACTCTCCGACGTATATAATACATATACTGAGTGATAACTGTGTGAAAAAAACGCGAGGAACTAGTGAACTATTTCTCCACAATAAACTGTGAAACGTAGCAATATGCGCAATATTACGGTTCGTATTTGAGCGTGTGGATTTTAATGACAGGCGTTCACTTTTAGACACATCGTCGAATGTTCATTTCAAGGCAGCAAAGACTTTGTCCAGCATTCCTCCGTTCCCATTGTTCAC
Source organism: Hanleya hanleyi (assembly GCA_036873755.1). Lineage (NCBI taxonomy): Eukaryota > Metazoa > Mollusca > Polyplacophora > Lepidopleurida > Hanleyidae > Hanleya > Hanleya hanleyi. The sequence goes on along the minus strand of JAVTVY010037345.1, from coordinate 29,521 downwards.
TGCAATGTATTTCAACAGACAACAGAATACTGTAAAAACGCAACAATTAACACAGCACTAAACTTCGAGTAAATTTGCTCTCTGAATGCGGCTCGACACACAACAATCATCCCGTCATATACTCATTCTTTGAAAAGGCAGCTGAGTTAAATTTGACGTCGCACTACATGCAGTGCTGGCTGATTTAAGTGTTTCATTGTCTGGCCAACTCCATTAACGAATGCGGTGGAAATGAACATCACTTGGATGGGACTAAACGTTCGACAACAGAAGGCAACTGCCTCTGCTGAAAGACCACGCTCGACCAAGAAACATAGTAATGGACAAAAAATGTCTTCATCGTGATGAAACGAACATTCGAAATCCTTTGTCATTCTACAAGTAATATGCTAATGTTGAAAGTTAACGCTGTTGTAAAAACCGTAATAAACATGTGTCGGCGTTAAAACCATGGCCTTTGTGAGTGGGTGTGTTTTAAGTAACGGAATGTACTTGCAACTCTCCATTCCTTAAAAGCAATGGGCCTCAGTCCCTTCGGGGCCTCGGTTCCATTATTTTAAGGATGTCCGCTGGTGGTTTTTGACTTTGGCAGCCATTTTGCCTGTTTTTCTATTGGGTTATCTCCCTTCCCTAGGTTAAGAGATGGGGATTTCCTTTAAAAACTTTCTAGCCGAGAATTTTGCACACCAACATCCATCCAATTTGCTAACTTTTGATAGACATTGTGATTATCTGCAAACAGTTAGAATATAAGAAAAAGTTAAATACTATTTATATGAATTTTTCATGAATATGCTTCAAAACTAGGGCTATTCCGTATGCTTTCTGGGTTATCAAATTGAGCATGGGCCAGTCCACTTAACGTTGCCTGCAGCTAAAAATGCACACCAACCTTCTTTGTTTTTCCTCATATTACACAAATATGAATGCAACAACACACATTATTCAAAAAGTTAATTACTTTGATTTACCACCAGCGGACATCCTTAAGGAATGGAGAGTTAGTTACCTGGTTACTCGGACATTCGCCTCTACGCAATTGACTAACGCTGGAGGATACACAGACGTGGGAAATACAAAAAAAAAATTCTTGCTAAATGGTTGAGCTACATCAACCTAGCTAAGATTCATAGCGTCTCCCTTCCCTCAACGCTATGCCGACGACAGATACATTTCCCTGTTTTTAACTCGAACATCTTCATCGCGCACTTATTATTACCTTTGCGCCCTATTGGACCTTCATTAACTTGAGAAAATGGGCCGCGATGAATAAAAATACCGAAATAGTATATTAAAATTATCCCTATGGAGCCTCAAAATCATCTGAAATCGAGGGTCAAGAAGATGGGCATTTCCGTCATAATAGAACCCGTATATACAAAGGATGGTGATCACATCGATGGTATTTTTATTCATCGCGGGCCATTTTCTCAAGTTAATGGAGGTCCAATAGGGCGCAAAGGTAATAATAAGTGCGCGATGGAGATGTTCGAGTTACCAACAGGGAAATGTATTTGTCGTCGGCAGAGACGCTATGAATCTTAGCTAACATCAACCCTACTCGGCATTGAGGGTGAGCATTACACCACTCCACCCCACCACCAAACTTTCTACCATATCACCGGAATGACAAAATAAATTGAGAGAGACACCCCGTGATTTAGTAGTTTATCAAGGCATTGAAATGACGTCATCAGAAGTATCAGTTTGACTTTGTGACCATACATTATGTATCGAATGGGTGCTGCCTTGGTCATTTCTTCAGTGAGTTGAATCATATTTCATTAATGTTTTCATAATTGAAGATGGAGAAAGTGTGCCGGAATTGACTGGAAGAATTCTTTGGATTGTTTGAAGAACAGGGGAGATAATATTCATAATTTTAGCTGAGCATCCATTCATCCCTCATAACAATGGCAAATTTTAGTACTCTCAGTAATAAACACACACAAGTTTCGCCCATAGAGATGAAAAATATATATTTATAGATTTTGTTTCATATTCTGCTCATAAATGCAATATCAGAAGTTTTCAACTCGTAGCCGAAATTGGGGAGAACAGCGAAAATATTGCACCATTCCAAGTTCAAAAATGGCCGCCGCCTGACAGAATCTGGTCTCAATTCCAGACACCTTTGACTCTTCCGTGATTTCAATGATGACAAGTTATATGGTGTTATATATCATATCGTACTTCATTTGTGGAGAGCCTTAGGGATAGCGAACATATAGTGGGAGACACTTTCCGCCCCTCCCCATGTTGCGTTACATCCGAAATCGCCCAGACCAGATAGGGTTAAAGAATAAACAACGCTTAAAACCCTTACACATAAACGTTATCAACCCGCATTAATTTAGAAAATCGTAAGTCATCTACATATGCTAAAACTGACATTGGATATGAAAGTTTCAACTTATTTGTATCTACATTGTCGTCTATGTGACAATAGTCGCATATCCTATGGACACCTTAGTTGTGTATATATGTGAGAGAATCATTCAAATAACTTGAATCACCCAAGTCAACTTTCTCATTCGGGAAAATTTCGGGTTCAAAACCGATAAAAAAATACTTTGAGCGAGGGGCGAAGCATGTAACTCTCCTGTGTATACGTTTCTGATACGGAGGCAATTTAGTGAACCTGGGTCATCTACGCTTGCAATGCTCGTCAACATTCAGTACGTGTTTTTCCGGCTTCAAAACACGGATTTGTTCGAAGTCTTCTCTTGGAGACGGTATCTTCCAGATACTCATTCCCAGGACTTGGTTCTCAGAGCATAGTCACGTCTTATAACTTGTGCAGTGTGCATTTAGCTATTCAATCCGGTTATCATGGGAGAAACAATTATTTGCCTGCGAAAGGGCGAAAGGATATGTGGCGACAATACGGGAATAACTCCCTTGTGTGAGATGGTAATCAAGCTGAATTTTTTTTCAATCCAAAACTTGCCAAATCAGATTTTTCTGGAAGTTTACATACTAAAATTTCAGCCCCGGAAAAAATCACGATGCTCTATTGTATAAAACTGGTGATACGATTGATCAAAATGTCCTCCTCGGCATGATTTGGTATTTTTGAGGCATTTACAGCGAGGATTTTCTCTTATAGCAAAAATCTGACACCTCAAACCAAAATAATTTTGTCACACAATATATTAGGAAGTTTGTTTATTGGAAAGAACCACGAATAGTTTCGGTTTGAGGTGTCATATTTTTGCTACAAGAGAAAACCCTTCATGAAAATGTCCAAAAATACCAAAATAAGCCAGGGAGCACATTTTGATCAATCATATCTCCATTTTTATGCAACTGAACATCTCGGTTTTTTCGAAGAGGATATCTCAGTATGTAAACTTGAAGAAAAATCTTATATGGCAGGTTTTGGAGTGGAAAAAAAATCGGTGCTATTGCCATCACACACAAAGGAGTTTTTCGTATGTAACCGTCACATATCCTTTCTTTCTCTAAGAGGAGCTGGGACACCATTTTTGCAAGACTTACAAGACGTCACAGACGTCATTATCCTGTTTTGAATGAAAGATTAATAAGAGCCGGCTATTTTATAGACTACTAAAAGGTGACTACAGTGAAGACAGTTGGTTCTTCATCTTTGGCTCCTCCTCTTATCTAAACAAGGCCTCTAAGCGACACCATTAGGTCCACCCTACGACGCTATGGGGCGCTGTTCTTCAATCATAGCTTGAATAATGGATGCGCTTTATTAGAGACTACCAGGCAGAGCCGGGTCTTCATCTTTGACACATGTACAAATCTCTACAAGATCTACGATTTGAAGTCAGAAGTTCCGCCACCCCCCACCCCCCCGGCATAGACATGTCCCCAAAACGCGACCTTTCTCCTTTTAGATCTTCAGACCGTGCCCAAGATGTCCAAGCCCTGATAAAGTGTACAGGCAAGCGTTGCGAACCCGCTGTCCCTAACTCGACTACAGAAGATACGCAGCCTTTTTTCTGTTAGAATTCACAGGGACATCAAAGATGCCAAAGCTCCAGTCAGGTTTGCATGGAACATTGTATATCTGCGCCGACCCTAATACTATCACCGAAAATACGTGATCTTTCTGCTGTCTGACCCTCACAGAGGCATTAAAGATGTCCAAGTTCCAATCAAGTTTGCAGGCAAACGTTGTGTATCTATGGCAGTCGTAAATCAGGGTAAACAGTGTCCCTGTCTCCAGTCACGGCCCCCTGCAGTTGGCACATACAAATTTACCGTACAAATCTATCCAACTGCGTCGAATTGGCGTGAGCACGTCCTTTTGTAGGATCTCCGCTCTTCTTGGTGTGGAGGTAGAAATAGTACTGCTATCTCGGATAAATTCAAGAAACTGCGCCATTAACACACTTGGATGCTCTTCTGGGTGTGGAGATAATAAATATTACCACGAAACTCTCCATCATTCGATCAGCCTAACTGGACTTTCCCGGGGAAATATGGCTATGGAGGCTTAAAACAAAATGCGAAACTTTATCTGCAAAATTCATCCATGTAGTGGTTTGGGTCGCTGACTGCCAAGTCCGCACCTGGACCGCGTCTGGTTTCTTATGTCTATACTGGCAATTTATGGCATAATCTTGATATCTCCGTGGCTGAAACACTCTGTGACCACGGGACGCCACGTTCACAAAGTCATCGTCAACCTCTGCTTCCTCATTCAAGTCCAGGTCTGCGAGGTCACTATCAGGAATCCCCTACAGTTCCAACTTATAATCCGTATGCCAGGCTGGAGGGCGCATATTTATCCCCTTGTAAGTCAAATGTGGTGTATCCCCTTGCCGACCTTCCTCTGCCTGTTGAGGCGATGGTGCGTGCGTCAAATCATAGTGGTCCTCTAAAACCAGCTCTGTCGCCGACAGGTCGTCCACACTGTGCTCAGACTCTGTGCTTTCTTTATCTGTCTCCCTGCAGACTTTAAAGCAGACGTGAATCACCTGGTGTTCACTTGTCTTCTTTCTGCGGTTGTATGTGTCACAGCTGCGGCACAACTGCCAGATATCTCGTCGTAACCCAGCCGAATCTTGTTCAACCTCTTACTCGGACCTGCAGGTGCCTCATTCGGACGGTCGTGGTTCTCCTCTCTTGAAGGAAATGTGGCACCACCAGGACTTGGCACTTCGCTCGTCCTTTTCTGCCGTTGACTCGACGAACCAGAATGTCGAACAAAGGTTAGTTTATCAAACACTCTAACATGTCTTTGGCCGTTTTACTGCAATGGCACAATTCTTCCCAGTTGTCCTATTCGCCGTCAGCTTTCTGGTCGCTGAATTGGATTTACCTTCCACTGAGAAGGATCCAGTAATTTATGTCGGGCGAATAAATCGTAACCTAGGAAGTTGTCGGCGGATAGTTCCCCACAGCCATGCGCTGCTTCCATGTCGCCCCTTATATATGACCACCTTGAAATCGCCTTCACCCAGCAGTGGCATATCGGAACCATCGGCTACTCTCACAGATGGGTACAATGAATCTCGAAGATGTGGCTTGACGGCGGGGTCTAAGTTCTCCCAGATTCGACGGCTCATCATGGGCATGGACAACACAGCATATCAATTTCTTTGAACCTATACTGGCCGATAGGTATATTATGGCTTCCCAGCAGCATGAATGGCTGGGTTCGTCTGTGGAGGTCAGTTCTGAGTTTAGGCCTGGGGGCTCGTTCTCTCGGCTGGGAAGTCGATCGCCTCGGGCAGGCTGCGCGGAATTGACCGTTCTCTCAACATCTCCAGCATTATATCAGGCTCGTCGTGACGGACGCCCGTACCCTCTACCCCGTCTCCGTCCCCTCGGTCGGAAGGTCTGTATAATGTCTCCCATAATGGCGGCAAGTTCGGACCGTGAACGGGTATTTTCTTTGCTTCCACTTCCTCTGGAGGAACATCTTTCCCCGCAGCCGACCGAGCTGTAGGCTCTGAGCGTCGCCGTTGAGCATCTTGGAAAGCTTCCGCCCCCATGTCTGCATGGACGTCGATGACATTGCAAGGACTTAAATCGTAGATCTTCCCTAACAGACTCGAAGAACTGTTCAAGGGCCACGGTATCTTGGAGTTCATCTCCAGCATCTGGATATGCCATCTGGTTGCGACGTACAAGTGCCTGTCCCAGTTATGGTAGACCCCCAACTCGTTGGCGTCGTCAGCACTTGCTGTGATTTATATAAATCAGTCTGATTTGGCCGGAAAATCGTCTGTCTAGAGCATCTCGCAGTTTCGTGAAATCAGCTTCAACGGGCTACGTCTTAAGGCTGGAAAGCACCTGCTGGGCTGGTCCCCTCAGCGCTACGGCTAAGTGTTCTTGGTATGTGCTTTAGAATAGTTTAACCAGAAGACTATACTATGAAGTCATGTGGCTTTTTCAGTATGTCGGCCCCTCTTCCCACTTCCCTTATATGTGTTGTAATTGTCTCCTCTGCTCGGCCGCCCACCCATTTACGCACAATGCTTAAAGTAGACGAGGTAAACTCTCCACGGTGTACTTCTGCCATCCTCTGCAGCAAGTTGTTCTCCCCTTGTAGATCAAGCCAATCCCACCGCTGCTATCATGTTTTGTGTTACATGCGCCATAGCGATGTCAGGTCACACAAAAAACGTGTATTTACAAGTACTGGGATCGACGTATCACTGGTCCCAGTCCTTGTAAATAATCGTTAATAGTGGAGATCAGGAGACGGGCTACATGACAGCCTGCAAAGATTATTGAGACAAATATAAAGATATACAATATTGTAATCAGCATAGGCGGAATGTGCATAAGATATGTGAACCGCGTGGCTCATGCGGAAGGCCTAAGAATAATGCTAAGTCAGACATATATACCCACATTTAGCAATATAAATGATACGAAGTTTATATTTACAGTGATCAATTGATAGAGAAACAGTCAACATCCGTGGCGCTCAACCTCTCCTCCATTCGTTGGACAGAGACTGAGATATAGGGCACAGCCTTTCCGCAAGTCGGAGCGAGTCGTCGGATGTAAGGCTCAAACCTTCACTCAGGTCATAGTCTGTTGCTCCCCTGGTCCTCTCTGACAGTTCCGGACCTACCCGGCCCTATCCGGTCCTGCTTGGCGAAGAATTAGTATTGACTGGCGATTCCGGACCTACCCGGGCGTACTCGGTCCGGCTTGACGAGGAATTAGTACTGACTGGCGATTCCGGAGCTAGCAAGGCCTCCCCCCGTCCTGCTTGGTGACGAATTAGTACTGACCATCGCCAACCCGACACTGTCCTTGCACCGCCCCGACACCATCTTGGCACCGCCCCGGCGCTGTTCTGACACTGGCCCGGCGCTGCCCTGGCACTGTCCCGACGCTGCCCCAACACTGTGCAGGCACTGTACCGGCGGTGTCCTGGCACTGCCCCGGCGCAGCCCTGTAACTGTCACTGTCCTAGCGCTTTCCGGGCACTGCCAGGACACTGTTTCGGAGCTGCCCTGGTACTGTCCCGGCGCTGCCTCAACACTGTTCAGACGCTTCTTCTGCGCTATCCTGGCACTGTCCCGACGCTACCCTGGCACTGCCCCGGTGCTGCCCTGTAACTGTCCAGGTGCTGCCCTGGCACTGTCCTAGCGCTGTCCTGGCACTGCCAGATATAACGCCAGATATCTACCCGGGCCGCTTTAACCCTACCACGCCTTGGGGGAGGCGCACTTTCCTCCTCAACCCCCCCCCCCCCACCCACCTGTTTTTTGCTCCTATCTCCGGAACAACAAACAATTGAGAGCTGAAACTCCTTGGCTTTTTAGATTATCATATTGGGTTCATTTTGCGCCTATTTGCATAAGCCCCCGAGCAGAGGATCATGGGCAAATTCAAACTGGCGGCCATGTGGGGTACCAGAAAAGTTATGTTTTCGTCATATTTCTTCAAAATATTTGATTTTCTGTAGGGAAAAGTGGAAAAAACCTATTTTATTTCATATCAGATTATTATTTACTAATTTATCATGCAGTTTTTGAGAAAAATCGTCCAGAAATGCTCTTTTTGAAAATGACGTCACAGCGACGTCATCATGTCAGCCATGTTGGATGTTTTTACATTTTCTTGTAGAGCTTCACACATATGACCAAACTTGAACAGTTTACGTTATTACATAAAAAAATGCAGCTCAATAGGCATGCAAACACCACATGTGGTAGGGGAGATTGGGGTACACTGGGACATTTTTCACTTTTTGCAAAAATCTCCGCTATTATTGCCCTGTAGAATAGCCTTCTATGCTCTAATTATAACTAATGTTTAACTTGACATAATCATGCAACCAATTTTGAAATATCTGCTATTCTTTTCTCCAGAATTACATTTTAAAAAGTCAAAAAAAGTGTCCCAGTTTGCCCCAATTTTGGGGATCACTGGGACACCCACTGAGGTGAAGTAGGACAATAATCAAAATTCATTTTAAATCAAGTATATACTGTTATGTTTCATATGAGTTGATAAGATTCAACAGCGATAGTAGTATATAAAGGGGATATTCGGTCATATTCTCCCCACTGCGCATGCGCGAACGGGGAGGTTTCGTGGAGGTCAGGTGGAGGTCTGCGCAGATATGTTCTGCGCAAGTGTATGACGTCACTTCCGGTCTGGGTGAATCAGGCGTGACCTTGGGGATGCGGTCTGCCTCCACGGATAGAAAGTAGTCCCAAATACGTGAGAATCGTCGGAAATGTTCGGCAATCTTTAGGAGCCGCTTATGGACCGATTGGGTCGAGTGCGGTGTCAAAGTGAAGCGCTCCTCCAGGGCTATCCAGTCATGGGTGGGTGTATGTACAATTAGGATTTGTCCCTGAAAAAAATAAAAAGCGGAACACGGACTTTACCCCGGACTTTAATAGGGGTAAACTCTTATCAACCCTATCCCAAAGGGCTAATATCGGCTCCTGGCTTATCGGGGCCTGCCTATCAAGTCAATCGGGTGGGTGACTGTAAAAGTCTCTCCAGAAAAAAAATATAAAAAGCGGAACACGGACTTTACTCCTAAAATAGGGGAAAACCCCTATCAACCCTATCCAAAATGGCTAATATCGGTCCCCCTGGCTTATTGGGGCCTGCTGAGAGAGGTAGGGTGGGGGGGTGCATGTTTTCAGAGAAAAAAATATATAAAAAGCGGAACACGGACTTTACCCCTACAATAGGGGCCTGTATTATACAATAAATGGGAAAATGCCCGTATGGGGTATGGGGGTTGGTCACTTTTTTGTGGATTTTACTATGGGTTGTTTGGTCTTGATTTTCACGTCTCGCCACGAAAAATACGATGGGAAGGGTCCCGGAGCTAAGCGGTGAATTTTTTTTAAACGTTCACCGAAGTCTGAGTAGGCCCATAGGCCCATACTGGCTATGGGGATAGGTCCATACTGGGAAATTCACACATGTTCATTGCCATATGGGTTGTTTGGTCTTGTTTTTCACGTCTCACCATGTAAAACACGATGGGAAGGGTCCCGGAGCTAAGCGGTGACGTTTTTTGAAAAGTTCACGGAGGTCTGGGTAGGCCCATAGGCCCATACTGGCTATGGAAGATAGGTCCATACTGGGAAATTCACACATGTTCAGTGTGATATGGGTTGTTGTTTTTCACGTCTCACCATGTAGAACACGATGGGAGGGGTCTCGAAGTTAAGCGGTGAATTTTTTCGAAAAGTTCAGGTACCGGGTAGGTCTCTATATAGGCCCATAGGCCCATACTGGCTATGGGGGATAGGTCCATACTGGTCTTTCATTTGATGGAAACTTTACTTGAGGGTTTACGATCACTTTAAGAAAACATCGGGCTATTGTGAACATCCTTTGTCGCAAAATACAGGATCTATCGCATCCAACAAGTGTTCCACTGACTTAAAATCTCAGGATATTGAGAGACCGGTTATGGTGTTTAAATAATGGATTTTAAGAAATCTCCCAACGTACGACACTGCTTTAATTTTTTGTGTCCCAAAACGGTACCCGAACACAAACAAATGATTTTCTCCCGTGTGCATTCCTGAAACACTACACATCCTAGTGGCATTTTGTCAAGAGGTGGGATTAAATTTTCCGACGAACTGTATCGTCATCGACACTTTGAATGAACCAACTCTTATTACAACTGGATTTCGTGTTTAAGGTTGAATCCACACCTTCTTGGTACAAAACGTGGAGCTTAAACCTTCATACCATGTTTTGAAGAAGAAACCTGATCTTGACAACAAGCCGTCAAGAAACCACTGACTTATATACAAGTTGCCTGTGCTCGCATCCCCTTTTCAGCAGGACCTGTGGCGTTGTTAGGTTGTCCGAAAGTGTTGAACCAAATCCTAGAAAAACATAAATCCGGAGCACCTAGCCCGTTTATTTATGTCAAGGTGTGTCAAAGCAATTTGTAACTGCTACTGCGACAAAATAACTTCTTTCCTTGGATCTTATGACAAGCATAAAGTGACATTTTCCGTCAACAAATGCCGTCCAATGCAGTATGCCAGCATAACAAGGAACATGCGGTCGTAAAGAATTTTTAATCCGGAGTGGTTATTAGCGTCATTTTTTCGGGGGAAATTTTGCTTTTCATTCGCATTGACGTTCCCACGAATTTGCATAGATTAATGATAGTTCATCTGAATTGGTAGAACATCCGCCAAAACTGTTCGTTTCTGTGAAAAATGCAAAACCGTATGGAAAGGCAAGTCTCAAAGGATATGTGGACCATAGTTCACAAAAAATTATTTACTGCTATGGCAAATGACAGCTAGCCTTATGCCAAATAAGATAACAGAATTTCAGACTGTCTATCAAAGGGTCCTACCATAATAATGCATCTGTTATTTATATACATGTTGTACATACCTTGTCGAAAAGGTAAAGCCTCCAGAAATATTGGTTGAGTTGTAAGTCTCTAGTTCTTTTTAATAACCCTATCGACAAGTAACATATTTCATTATTAGGCCGTAGTATTTATCCGGGAAGACTCGACCACTTTATGAAGACGCGATTTTTTCTTCCTTTGGACATTTATTTATCTATCTGAAATCAAACCAAGTCCAAAGGCCGAAGGTTGACGCCAAATGTACTCAGAAGTGTTAGACCGACAATTAGTAAACTTAAGCAGATTGAAAAGACTATGCAAATCTGGGATGACTATATACGCGTACAATATACAAGCGTCAAGTCCGTCATTCAATATCCAAATGGAGATGAAGACCACGATAAGATCGAGGTCGGATTACGAATACGGATGAAAATCTGTTCCCCGCATGTAATACCAAGAGAGGCAGTTGTAGATACATGCCTATCTACGTCTGCACTGGCATTGACATAGATATGATAAAGCTGTCTCTCTAATTTTCACATGCTAATTGAGCATCTAGTCATGAGTGGGAACTGCAGGCGGTTTCCCTTTGTTTAAAATACAAGTGGACATGCGATGTAATATGATAGTAATTCATTAATTGTACCTATGTCATTCTCTCTCGTCGACTTTATGACAAAAGAGATGATTACAATTTCGACATCGTAAACTATCCCTTTCTGGATAGTAATATTCCAGTGGGACCTGCATATGGCGTATACATATCTCGCTTAGTAGCATTTGCTAGATCCTGTGTTAAATGTGATGATTTTAATCAACGTCACAAAACATTGTTGCAGAAACTTATAAAACAGGGCTATTCCACAAAGCGCCTCCACTCAAAGTTTCTCAAATTTGGCGATACATATCGCATGCTGATAGCAAAATACGAACGTAGCGTGCAAGATCTATGGCGCTACGTTTCGTAACTTGTGTCTAATTCTGCTTAACCCGGGGTTAGGGGCCGTATGAACCCATGTACTTCAAGATCCTCATGGTATTCATATGAACAGCCACAATCAAAGCGTGACTGAGATACATCTTTTTTTTAGATGACGACTCTATAACGAATATTATGGATTAAGAATACTGATCAGCGATACGGATTTGATATTTGGAACATCATGATGTCTTGCCGGCATCATTGAAAACTGTTGACCGCTTCTCTCTTGCAGGAAACAAGCCTATGTTTATGTATACTTTTGTCGTTTTGAATTTGGTGCTAATACTGTTATATGGAAATGGAATAGGTCTTTGGATTATGGACGCGGATATTCTCTAATGGACGACGGCTGGATTATGAATGACGGACTAGACGCTTGTAATCAAATATTGCGGTCGAAGAATTGATTTTGATTGGTCTTCAAATCTGAACCGGTTTTCTTCCCGAAACCACACTTTCAACTCTTCCCTCTTCATTTGACCCTTGCGCTCCTCATTCGACCGTCGCGCTGCTCATTTGACCGTCGCGATCCTCGTTTGACCGTCGCGATCCTCATTTGACTCTTCGCTTATCCATTAATCCTTTGTTCCCTTTTCACTGAGTATCGTTATCGAATCTGTTTTACAGCTTCCCTCACTCGTGATCTTGTCCCCATGACTCCACCCTGGCCATGATCCTGTTCCTGAACCTGTCCCCTGATCTTGTGTTACGCCTCTGTCGATGATGATGTCACTTCCGGTGAAAAAGTGACTTCCGTTACACCTTCTACACTCTGATCATGATCCTGGTCGGGATCATGATTATTTGACCCAAAGCTATCAATTCATGCATTGAGATCATCTTGATGCCCAAGTCCACTTCTCTGTTTACACTTCAAAATGGAACGAAGAAGTCGTTTTGTGTATGAAGATGGGAGATCACTGGCTAATGCGGAACAATGGTATTACCAGTAGAATACAGGTGGGCTTATTTGACTATGGCCGTTTTATTCCTTCGCCCCCGCAGTGTACACCGAATTCAATAACAAATTCACTGATTTGAAACTGGAGCGATATGCAAGAGGTGGGGTAAATTGACGTCTGGCGACTAAAAAGCAACCATATGACTCTACGGAAAAGCTTCCCTCAGCACCTCGTATTCAGACCCGAGAATACGGTGGATTCTCGGAAGCGCGTTTATTGCAGCTGTTCATGTGAAGACTATGAAGTATCTACACGGTCTCTAGCACCGCCTTATGCGGAACTAGGTTCGCTAGCTCGGGAGCTGTGATGACAAATCAGCTTTAAGAAATAACTCATCTGGTGTTAATGGATGAACATCGTGGACGTCTGATGGAGTAAGCGCCACAACATGGGGTAACATGGTAAATGCAAAAGTACCCAGAGAAACTAACCTGTAATGCCCGATGTCGTACGGCTTAAATTTCCCAGCAAAACAATAAAGCTACGTATGTTGAGTGACATGTATGATTATAGTGGGCGGACCCAGCATAATCCTGCCATATACAGGTAATAAATTGGAGCGATATGCAAGAGGTGGGAAAAATTGACGACGTCTGGCGGCTAAAAAGCAACCATATTGCTCTACGTGACGATCACGACGTCGGGAAGAAGCCTCCAAGATCTGGGAACATTATTAAAAGCAACAGCGGCAGAAGGAAAGCTCGGTTGTCAGGGTTTACCTCACAGTAACCTACCCAGTAATAGCTCCGCTGCGGTGTTTCTCAACAACAGCTTAGCCCATTATGTCACGCAGCTGCCACATCCCTTACATCTCCCCGGACGTTGGGAGTGTGGCCTAGTGGCTATCCAATAACCTTGCACATGTATCCAGTACAACGTGCAACAAGATGCGGTGTGGTACGTAGTCGTGTAGGAAGGCAACACCTATAACTTCTCTCTTTCCGAAGGCCAGCACCATACACTCAAAATATTCACCCAGGCTTTGTGTAACCTCATCAAGAGCTCGAGGCCAGGAGGAATCAATATTTTGCCGTTTGCGAACATTATCCACATGGAGTACCACGAGTGGAACCACAAATTCCTGATCATCCCCGATACCAATGTGACCGTACGCTTCAGCGAGACGTTTAAGGAGTTGTGTGTACTGGAGACGGATAACTATGTCTGGTTCGGTCGGCTTCAGGAGAACACCATGCTGGATCTTAAGGCTGGTGGACTCTAAATGTCTAGTCGGATGTGGTGGATGGTCACATTGTCGGCGATATCGATGCGCCCCTGCTCCGAGAGATCAGGTCACACAGGGCCTTAACCTCGTACTCTATCTACCGGCGAGACAGACTGGCATCAGTACCATCACTATCGATATAAGGGATGACACCGGACAACCTCTGGCATTCGAAATTGGTGGTCACACTTCGACAAGCGCACTCTCCCAACTGTGTTCAATGAAGGTGCCTTACGAAAGCGATACGCGCAGCTATATGGACTATTATGCTGAACAGGCCGGGTGGCAAGGAGGTTATGGGATTGGTAATGCACACGGGAGCATCGTCAGAACGTTCCTGTCAATGGTGACGCGTGGGGTGAAAGCGGTCGGAAAACGAGCTCTCCAATGTGGGGTGCCAGCCCTGGGAGGAGCGTTCAGCGGTGTCCCCGTCCGAGAAGCACTGAAACGTCGAGTCACATAAGGAGGAGGTCGCCAAAGCACAACGAACCTTGGGGAATAAAAGGCCTGCCTCACCGAGACTGCGCACCAGTCGACCACCGGCCCATCGAGGACGCACATCGAAGACCCGAGATATCTTTGCGCAAATATGTCCTTAATCCACGGAGAGTCCTGCCCCTCCACCAACGGTGAATTAGACTTGTGGACCGTCCCGTCCACGCAGACCAGTGTCGAACAGATATTATGGGTGGAGCATCGTCCGCTCTCCAGCATCAATGCAACAGGTTCCACCGAGTTCACCATCGCCAACGCTGATACAACGTACCTGGATTTAGCCCATACATTACAAGCGTCTAGTCCGTCATTCATAATCCAGCCGTCGTCCATTAGAGAATATCCGCGTCCATAATCCAAAGACCTATTTCATATTCCATATAACAGCATTAGCACCAAATTCAAAAAAACAATCATAGTATACATAAACATAAGCTTGTTTCCTGCAAGAGAGAAGCGGTCAACAGTTTTCAATGATACCTGTCATACCTGTATATGAAAGCCAAGAACTCCAATGGGGATGGCTCTAGAACATCGATCGTGTAACAGTGGGCCCGACGAATCCCTGGCTGCACTCTATGATTCAACAGGTGGATATCTTTCTTAGCGATAAATTCATCAGTGACTCGACCAACACGTACCCCTGTCGGGCCTACAACGAAACGCTGTTGTCATATTGGCGAGAAGCTACAAAATCTCAATTGGCCGCCCCTTTATTCTACCGGGACATCGCAGAGTAAATGGGCACGAAGAATGCCAAAACGGGATGGAACAAACGGAAGGGTTTCACCACGAACGGCAGCTCGGCCGATCTCATCTGTCGATTGCACGCAGACTTCTTCATGCAAGACCGGTACCTCTTGAACGAGACCCTCAGCAGCGCTGGAGGATGACCCAGGGACACACACTATCTTTCAAGGATGTTCTTCCCGCTAGACCGTGTGTATCCTGCCGCATACTTCCTCAACACGCACCTGATGGATCGTTCCGGTCAGCAATGGGTGGTCGTGTATTTGATAGAACAGCAGGGAGAATACTGTGACCCGTATGGCTTGTCTCCCCTTCATTCCGACTTGATGGCCTTCATGGACGAAGGCACGGATTCGTGGTGTTGGAACAGTCAAACTTTGCAAGGCTTGAGCAGTAGCGTGTGCGGCCAGTACTGCCTGTTTTATCTCTACCATCGTTGCCGTGGACGGACCTTAACCACTATCGTACAGATGTTTGACGAATACCCCCAGGCCGAAGATCGAGATGCACTGGTGCACAACTGGGCCGCATATCATTTCAATGTACAAGTCTCATTCTGAGTTTAAGTTCTAACCATTTTAATGCACAATCCCCGTTCTGGGCTTCAGTTCTCACGTGGCTGTTCTCAAGTTGTTGTTTTCCATTGTTTTTCTTGAATAAAAACAAATGAGACCTGACCCAAATCCCTGTGTTGTATGTTTTCTATACAAGAGGGTTGCGAGCATAAACAAGTTACTATAAATGCCCCATGCTTGAACATAATTTTAACCAAGCAGGTACAGGCCAGTCAATCAGCCGTGTGGGAAAGTAGCTAACCAGTGGCCTGGGATGGGGTCAAATGTAACCAATCAATACCTCAGAAAACAAACCAATGCAAGAGCACTGCAGTGAAATACAGAGCCAATAAAATCTTCTCACAGACCAGATACATATTTTGTTGCAGGTTAAGAGCGTGCATTCCCCCCGTACATTAGCTCTTTGGATTATGGACGCGAAAATTCTGTAATGGACGACGGCTGAATATTGAATGACGCATTGGACGATAGTATTTTATTCCAGCACGAACTTTTGACGAGGAAGGAACATGACAATTTATAGCTACAAGAGCAACAAGTGGAGTGAAAAAAAGATGTGCGGTTAAAGACCAGGAAAACGACGAGAATATTCAAGGCGTGTGTCCGACAGCCGATGCGATGCCCAGAGGTCATGTTGAAAGAAATCGGAAGGTGGGGCAACACGGATGATGGGCATGTATAACCCCGAAAGAGTAAGGACCGTCTTCCTGGAGTGTGGAGAGACACAAGACCACCACCCTGCTGAGTACCAGTACTGCTCGACATCAACCGGGCAGTACGTCAGTCCATGTCTTCAATGGATTCTCTCTACACATTGAGAAAAGACGCTACAATCATCCAAATCAATTTTTTAGGGCCAACCATTCTTTGCAAAAGAGAAGTTCTTATAAAGCACAATGGGCAGCACCATCTCTCCACCCCACTACCCTTGGGTGGAAGCCTGGGTCCAGGCGACTCTTTTTGAACAATTGCCATATCTCTAGGCCCTCTGGCTCTCGGTATAGTACACGTAGAGTAAAGGAGGGTTTCCTACTTTCCATTTATTCTGGACATATAGCTGTCGATATTGTCGGGGACCATGTTTGATGACGTGCATTCAGGGAGATGTCAATTAACATTGAAGTAACCGAAGGACATATAAAGTAGTATTCAGTGGCAAATAACTCTTGCTGAACATGTCAATATCTTTTAAGTAACTGAAGGACATATAAAGTGGTATACAAGGGCAGATACCTTTTGCTGCATTTTCCCAATACAGCAGATAAAGTCCAATTCAGGGGCAGATAACACTTGCTGAGTCGTCACGTTACCGGAAGTGACCTTTGGCGGCACACTAGTGAACTTAACCTCCGTGACGTCACAAATGGTGGGGCCATGATAGCCCTATGCTCAAAAAACCTACTCTTGCGATGGTGAAGGCAACGACAACAACAACAACAAAAAGTTCAGCGATGTACTACAAAGCCAGACCAGTGCCAGTGGGACCAACAAAGGATTCCGGGTCGTACAGAACCATATGCGATCCTACGCCCAGCAGCGGGACGCCTTCACCTTCTTCCAATTCCCAAGCGCAAAGTTCTCCCAGATGGTGTGACCATGATGTATCTGGATATTTAGAGCTATGGATACCCTATAAATGCTGAAGCAAAGGTGAACTTACACCGCAGATATTCCAATGGACTTCTGTAGTTGATGTTATACTAAGGGGTAATAACAGTTGTATATAGGTTATGTTCTCTGTTATGAAAAATAAAACCTGGTATTTCCTACAACAGCGATTTGATTATTTTGTATACCGTAGTTAACGGGTTCACGGAAATGCCCCAGGTTTCGAAAGGCCACGTAGATGCCTATTGACCTTTTCAAATTTGCATATGACCTTTGTACCGTTGCTTAAGGGGCACGTAGACGCCTCTTGAACCCATTGAAAGAGGATTTAAACTCGCATTGCCCTTTGGCCTTTGTGCCGTCACTGCTGACCCTCGTATTCATCGTCAGGTGCCGAATGGGCACGTATACGCCTCTTGGCCCTTTGATGGATTTCGAGATCCATTGACCTTTGACCTTTGCATACACTTTGTGACGTTATTTCCGGTTCCGGTCACGTGACCGGAAGTGACCCATGGGTGCAGTCCACACTTGCCACGGTTTCGCACAAAATGTCCCCTAATTTCATAATAAGGAAGGTCGCCCGTTTTTGACAGCATGATAATTCTTCTTCCCTTTTTACTAACTGACATCTGTAATACCATCCTGTTGGACGTAACCATTCCTCCAAACGGGCATATAACATTTGCTGGCTGACGGGCCTACGCGCCACTACAGAGTTAATCTTCCCAGGAAGTGAATATTTGGCAGGTCAAAATCTGCCGTTTTCTTGGCGCGAAATTGATGATTCCTTTATGGCGATTGAATTTTACAAAAAAACGAGTTGTCGACCCCCTGTTTTTTCGTTTTTTCAAAATGCCCGTTGGACGGGAAACACGTTCACATGCATAAAAAGAAAATCATTTCATACGTTTTCTCTGGGTGGTTGGTCGAAATTGACACATTTTCATACATTGTATGTAGTTTTTTAGAAAAGTTGGAGGTTTAAGGAGGATTGCGCATCTTTCCTTTCTAATTTCAATTGCTCGCTTGTCTCCTGAAATAATGGCACGAGTATGCCCATTCAAAAATATATACTTTTTTCAGGGTTTTTGTTGAAGATTCTGCGACTACTTATGGCCGAACACCTGACCCATGCCTGTTTTGAGCCGCATATAATTTAGGTGTGGACTGCACTTTGACCCCTGTGCATCATTAGTATCCGGTATTGTGCGCATGCGCAGGGTTCAAAGGTCACTTCCGGCCACGTGACCGGAACGTCAAGTGACGTCACTAAGTGCATTCAGAGGTCAATGATAAATGGATCTCGAAATGCCCTTTCTATACTACTGAGAACGCCTGCTTCATTTGTATAGGTATATAGGTCTAAATATGATTTGCCGTTAGGACTACCTGTAGTTTCCTTGACATCCAGTGAAGGTGGATATATACCCTTCACTGCGTCATATATATAGCGATTATCCACTGCGAGAAGATCGCTTATATAGCCTATAGCTTTTGGTGAATGAGAAGGGACGGGCTTTGAAATGATCGATTTTTGAAAGCGTACGTGTATAGTCGTATTCATAAGAGAACAGATATAGGTCCGCACAAAAAGGGTGCACAATTACTACCCACTGGAATACCTACTTGCCTAAATTTCACATAGATATACTATTGATGAGAAATTCAAGGAACTCCCAAGAATGATATCCCCTGTATGTAGTAGAGCTAAGGACTACCGGATACTTTATGGCTTCTGACATTGATATATCGGCGATCCGTTTTCTTGAACACCGATACTGTTAACCGAAATATGGATATATGTCTGTACGGTATGTGTCTTTCGGGATTTTTTGTGGCTTTATATTTCTTTTTACATTATTATTTTTTATATAATTTGACATTTTGTATTTTTAAAAAAACCTGTAACCCTCGCCATTTGGTTCATTGTATATGGGTGAGTCCATGTAAAATAACATCTTAACAAGTCCAGGTAAATCCTAAACTCTCGCAGAGGGTTTACCTGAACATTTTTGGTGATTCGAATGAGTTCTTGAGTCGATGCCTCTATCATACAATCTCGTACATTTCATCCCCCGCGCTTGCTTTGAATTAGCGTGTCGGTATTCCCAGCCTGCGGTTTTTGCTTTGACTTCCAATGTCGATTTCCGCTTGACATCAAAGCAGTTTGGCCCACGATGAAATTGAAACCTCTCACATCTCCTACCTCGCAGCGGATTGGCCTAATCAACCAGATTAGCGCGTTCACTGATTGGGTTGATTCAGAGGAAACCCCTTCATCTATTTATATCCAGAACTCGTATGGGTAACTAACCAAGCCAGTGTATCGATCCCAATAAATCGATCGATATACTGGCTCGCGAGGGTGGTAAAATAATGGCACAAAATACTCTAATAAATGTCCAGTGGTGTGTCCAGGGCTTAACAAAAAACATATAAAAAATACCTAAACCACCTTTCACATTATCTCATCGTTTTTGTTTTTGTGTTGTTTTTCCCCCCTGAAACACGACTCTCAAAGTGAAACATATGTCACTCGATCTCTACCACTCTGAATACAAATTAGGCCTATGCATCATTACCCAGTGACACGGTTCATGCGAAAGTTGTTTTCTAAGTCAATAAATTAATCAATCAACACCACACTAAATCATGCAACATTTCAGCTGATGTTCCGAGTTTAACCCATATCGTAATGCATTAGGTGTTCCGATTGTTGTGATTCAATTCAATTCAATTCAATTTATTGTACTAGAAACAAACCCATTTAGGACAGAGTACAATCACTAGAACAATCACATCAATCAATAAAAACAGAGAGAGGGGCCAATACATACCAATAGTAGACCACGTTCAAGTTGCAGACTAGATGAAGAGTCCTCATACAGACATATCATGTTAATTATCAAGAAGGAAGTAAATAGATGGCATATTGCCGAGTATGGTGTTCTATTTGGGCCAAGTTTGCGTCGCGTGGCGACTTTTAGAAACTCGCCACTCGCCACGCGCCGTGAACCTCTCTGGGGCGCGGCGACTGGCGACTTTCTGCTATCTCTTAACCTGCAAAAACTCGCCAGTCGCCACCCGCCGTAAAACACGGCGAGTTTCGCTCTATCTCTTAACCTGGAAAAACTCGCCGCGCGCCACTCGCCGGACAAACCACGGCGCGCGGCGACTGGCGACTTTTGACTTCTGGAATTCTCAGGACTTTTTCTCAAGTGCGCATGCCCGAGGAGCATCAATTATGCAGTTCCAATATCATAAATCACAGTCAGTCGCGATCTCATAGGATTTGAGGAAGTAAAAAAATATGGAAACTGTTGAAAGAAATACGTCTTTTCATCTTTAAAAATAGGGTCTTGATAGTTTGTAGGGTTTGTGATACAGGAAATATCAACCCAACAAAGAGCCGCTCTATGGATTAAAACAGCAATAAAGGATCTCTTATACAAAGATATCGCCCGTTTTTCACATAAAACTTACGAAGAGAGAAATTCAATCATGTTAGCATTTTTTCTTACTTTTTTAATCAATATGACGATGACGCTCTATTCGCTTTCTTAATATTTGTAATATTCGGGAGGGAGAAAATGCCCGCGAGGCTTCGAGAGGTCCAAAGAAAAACTCGGGCCAGATGGGGTTAAGCTACATCAATGGTCGCGTTGGTCTAGTGACATTTGATTGAACCCAGTGACTGGTGGTCGGCGAATTGTTGACAGCTATATTCTAAACATATAGAAAATAAAATTTCGTATCGATTTTATCCCTCTCCCCCACCTTTTCCCCTCTCCCCTTCACCCCTCTCCCCCTCCCCCACCTTCACCCCTCTCCCCCCACCTTCACCCATGTCCCCCAACCTTTCAATTAAGTCGATAATTCAATAATCATTTCTGGTCAAATGAATCTTGACACTTTCTTGCTGGTGACATTTTGTCGAACAACCGGTGAATTGTGAAAAACTTTCTGATATTTTATTGTATTAGTTTTTTATTACATGTATATAATTAAATTTTAGAATTATTTGGTCTA
The DNA here is from genome assembly GCA_036873755.1 of Hanleya hanleyi. Classification (NCBI taxonomy): domain Eukaryota; kingdom Metazoa; phylum Mollusca; class Polyplacophora; order Lepidopleurida; family Hanleyidae; genus Hanleya; species Hanleya hanleyi. The sequence goes on along the minus strand of JAVTVY010037345.1, from coordinate 8,091 downwards.
TTCATTGTATTTTTCTTTTCATTTAATATTTTCTGATGTGTACGTTAACTGTATATTTCAGTTTTGTTCGATATAGATGAATTGTGTGGAAACTTCAGCTGATGGTCGAAGCCTGTCGACAAGGCAGTAATAGTGTAACCAAAATTACATGCTGAATAACCATCCAATATCCTCGGACAACGATAAACTATCAACTAACCGCCAGGACTATTCTGTGAATTGTGGGCCAACCAATCGTTAATGTTGAACGACGGGGACTATCAACTAAGAAGTGCCAAGACCTGTGTTGAATTGTATGAACCAGTCAGCCGGTGAAATCCGATGATGGGACTTATCAAACAACCGGAAGAGTAACCATCTAGTAACCAACCCTTACCAGGTATATAGTAACAATGGTAGCATGTTAAACTTAACATACACGTAGCCGAAAGCGCTATTTGTGATATTGCAACAAATATTCCAACATCTTGGGGTTTTCCAACAAACTATCATTGTGTCAATCTTCTATGTTCCTTCTGATAACATTAACTCGCGATATTCCTAGCTGTTGCCAGCAAAATTACAAGCGTCTAATCAGTCATTCATAATTCAGCTGTCGTCCATTAGAGAATATCCGCGTCCATAATCCAAAGACCTATTCCATATAACAGTATTAGCACCAAATTCAAAACGACAATCATAGTATACATAAACATAGGCTTGTTTCCTGCAAGAGAAGCGGTCCACAGTTTTCAATGATGCCGGCAAGACCTCATGATGTTCCAAAAATATCAAATCCGTATCGCTGATCAGTATTCTTAATCCATAATAGTCGTTGTAAAGTCGTCATCTAAGGAATGATGTATCTCCGTCACGCTTTGATTGTGACTGTTCATATGAGTACCATGATGATCTTGAAGTACATGGGTTCATACGGCCCCTAGCCCCGGGTTAAGCGAAATTAGACACAAGTTACGTAACGCCATAGATCTTGCACGCTACGCTCGTATTTTGCTATCAGCATGCGATATGTATTTGATGATAATAAGTTTGATGATAATCAAATTTTACATTACAGAACTGACCTCAACCAACCACAACATGGGACAATGATGTGGTCTACCAGCTACGCTTGCATTGGCGTGACTCCTGTTGAAAATGCATTGTGGACCGGCCAATCAACCACCCAATGAGGTCGATATACTAGCCGATAACGAACTCTTAGCATAAATTAAAACAATTAAGATAACAACATGAAGTGTGATTCGATAAACTTGGGTGACCCGAACCAATGACTTGAAAACAGGGATGTTGCCTAGCGGTTTTCCGCTCATAATTTATACCTTCAACCTCGAGCTTTTGTCGTTCAACCTTGACACAGGCTGGGATTTTCATCTTTCATGTAAAAGGCGTTTGCTAGCATTGTATTGTTTTACACGTTTTGTACAGATTTATGTTCATACGCAAATATGTCGGTCTTATTTTCCCATGTGATTATGGACTCGCTAAATTGTTATAAGATTACCATCGGGGAAGGTATTGGTCTAATTCGTTACCGGAATATTTGGACCTCTCCAATGAACATTTGCCACATGAACATGGCTGTTACATTGTTAATTTTAGGACCAAAGAAATGCATTGTGAAAAAATACACCTTGCAACCCAATACGTGTTACAAGAGATATCAGCCATGTTATGGTACATTACCAATATTTGGACCTCTCCAATGAAAATTTGACACATGAACATATTTGTTACATTGTTAATTTAGGATCAAAGAAATGCATTGTAAAAAAAATACACTTTGCAGCTCAATACAACGTGTTACAGGCGATATCGGCCATGTTATAGTACATCAACATAAATGTATGGGTCGTTGTCGAGTTGTTGATGTCAATTGTTGACATGAAGAACAGTGCTTGAGGGAATAGGCACCTAGGGATGGAGTTTAGGGTTATGGTTATGTATAGCGGAAGGATTACTTTTTAGCATTGGTTCCAATCATGTCAGCTGACGGGTGAGGATGGTGGTAGATGTTAGGCTTAATGTAAGGGTGAGGATTTGGATTAGCTCGGGGATTAGCTTAGGGATTCATTTAGGGCTTCGCTTAGGGATCAGCACTTGGGACTCGGTGTTAACAGTTTGCCTCAACGCCTGACAACGACTTCATGGCCATATCAGTATCACTTTGTAACATTGACCTGTAAAGTGTCTATTGCCAATATACCTCGTGAATCTACTGTACTTGTAGATTGAAATATCACTAATAAATTGAAATAATAACTAATACATTATCAATCGGATTAGTTTGATCACCAACTCCAATCTAATTTGAGAAGAGTGGAATAAGGGACAAGATTCAATCTATTACATTGGATTTCAAATTAGTTATGATAATATTGTACCGATTACCGCTTGTCTTTGTATGCTCCAATCAGTGGGCTGATGACATGGACAGTCCCACGTGGCACCGTGACTTGGCGAGGATTCAAAGGGAAATGTTTTATTTCTGATTTTTAATGCAAGGTTAAGCAGTTGGGAAAATATGTTTTAATACTGAACTTCTCAAAGATATTGTATTTTGGTATTATCAACATTATTATTGTATGACCATTGAACTACTGTAATTATTAAAAATCATTTCTTATGGCATGACCAATCCCAGGTGGTACGCCGAGATGGCCCGTCGTCAAGAGGGCTCCATACTGAAACGATACATATATTTGTACCGTACAAACCCCTACAATAAAATATAAATCTCATAAGTGTACATCCATGCTTTCCCAGAGTTCTTTCAATAGAAATGTTTTATTTCTGGTTTTAATGCAGGGGCTAAATATGTTTTAATACTCAACACTTGTCAACAATTTTACTTCAATTCTGAAACCATAGTGTATATTTGCTTCATAAAAAAAACTCAACAAATCCATGGTTCCCAATAAATAGCATAAAACCTTTGCTGACGACACATCATTATATATCACTGTTGAAAACCCAATTGCAGCCGCTGATATCCTAAATAAATCTATGCTAAGAATATTTAAATGGGCCGAAACATGGTTAGTATCATTTAGCGTTGCTAAAACTAAAGCATTACTATTTTCATTAAAAAATAACCCGATACAGGGCCCACCCCTCATTTTGGGAAATATGCCTATCTCCGATGTCAACTTTCACAAGCATCTTGGCCTTGGCTTTCACTCGTCCGTATGCTGGTCTCCCCACATTCAGGCACTGGTTGACAAGATCTGTCCGATGACCAACTGTCTACGCAGCTTCAAATATCGTTTATCTCGGCGCTCGCTAGAAAAACTTTACTCCACCTTCATTCTCCCTCTTTTTGATTATGCAGACGTTGGTACTGGGAGCAGTTGCTCCAGACAATCTACAATTCTTGAAGATTTACAACTTGATGCTCTGCGTACTATATTCGGATGTGTTCGCGGAACAAGTCCTGCTCTCCTGTACGCAGAAACTGGATTTTTACCGTTATCCGAACGTAGGGATCGGCACAAATTACGCCTCTTTTATAAAATGATATATGGGATTACTCCCACTTATTTAAGTTCAAATATAACTGCTTATCATTTGCGAAACAGTAATAATATTGTGCTTCCCCATGCAAGAACCACATTGTTGTTCCCTCTGTTGTTCGCATGTGGAACAGTCTCGGCGTAATATTTATTCTAAAGGAAGCCTATGTGAGCATACTTTTTTTTATAAATTAGTGTATATAATTAGTACTGGGTACACTTGTCTTGTAGAAATATATATATATATTATTAATACTGAGAGCATAGAATTGCATATATCAGATTGTTTAACTCGTGTATTTGTATATAAATGTTTTTCTTTCTTTGTTTTCACATATGATTACATGTTATTTCATCTTTTCGCCAAGTTAATGCAACGTTCTTTTTTTTAATTTCACTCACGATTTGTATTTTCAATTTGTTTGTCTGGGAAAGGCGTTAGTATAGGCTTGCCTGTTCGCCAATCCCAGTTTCCCTTTAAGGAAATACATATATTGTTTAAACCACATAAAATCAATAAAACCATAAAATAAAAATTTGGTAATTGTTCACCCATGCTTTCCCAGAGTTTTTCCCTTTCAAAGGAAATGTTTTATTTCTGGTTTTTAATGCAGGGTAAAGTAGACGGGGGAAATGTTTTAATACGCAAAATTTGCCAAAGATGTTAATGGATTATTACATCGTATTATGGCATTATGAACATTATTATTGTATAAACATGGAAAAACTCGCCGCGCGCCACTCGCCGGACAAACCACGGCGCGCGGCGACTGGCGACTTTTGACTTCTGGAATTCTCAGGACTTTTTCTCAAGTGCGCATGCCCGAGGAGCATCAATTATGCAGTTCCAATATCATAAATCACAGTCAGTCGCGATCTCATAGGATTTGAGGAAGTAAAAAAAATATGGAAACTGTTGAAAGAAATACGTCTTTTCATCTTTAAAAATAGGGTCTTGATAGTTTTTAGGGTTTGTGATACAGGAAATATCAACCCAACAAAGAGCCGCTCTATGGATTAAAACAGCAATAAAGGATCTCTTATACAAAGATATCGCCCGTTTTTCACATAAAACTTACGAAGAGAGAAATTCAATCATCCAGAGAAAATGTTAGCATTTTTTCTTACTTTTTTAATCAATATGACGATGACGCTCTATTCGCTTTCTTAATATTTCATACAGCAAATTCCCGCGTCGAGTGCTTTATTGTATCTTAAATAAGGAACAATTTCAAAGCGATTCATTCTGAATTGAAAACGATATGCTGTTTTATAAATATATATAGGCACTTATATGAAAAAAAGATAAAAAAAAACCGATTGAAAATGTTGTCTTGGTGTTATCTTTTTAAAATATACCAGCAGATAATAACGAGAGTATGCAAGTTCTGCACAGAAACGGATAACGAGTATTTTAATAAAAACATATCTGCACATTTGACAAAATTAGATTGCCCTATATGCGTATTGCATTAAAAAGAACTTGTTTCAAAAAACAACTATATTAATTATTACAGATAGCTTACATCTTCAAAATTAGTCACATAGCATCAGATGTAGCTGGAGAGTTCATTCATTAGAAATTATGTATATTTATGCACGAGGAAGAGATTTAAAATTAAATTAAATGACAGCATGTTTCGATCAAAATATTCCGATAATTGATGCTCCCCGGGCATGCGCACTTGAGAAAAAGTCCTGAGAATTCCAAAAGTCAAAAGTCGCCAGTCGCCGCGCACCGTGGTTCATTCGGCGAGTGGCGCGCGGCGAGTTTTTCCAGGTTAAGAGGTAGAGCGAAACTCGCCGTGTTTTACGGCGGGTGGCGACTGGCGAGTTTTTGCAGGTTAAGAGATAGCAGAAAGTCGCCAGTCGCCGCGCGCCGGAGAGGTCCACGGCGCGTGGCGAGTGGCGAGTTTCGCTACAGTCAAAAGTCGCCAGTCGCCGTGCGCCGTGGTTCATCCGGCGAGTGGCGCGCGGCGAGTTTTTCCAGGTTAAAAGATAGAGCGAAACTCGCCGTGTTTTACGGCGGGTGGCGACTGGCGAGTTTTTGCAGGTTAAGAGATAGCAAAAAGTCGCCAGTCGCCGCGCGCCGGAGAGGTCCACGGCGCGTGGCGAGTGGCGAGTTTCTAAAAGTCGCCACGCGACGCAAACTTGGCCCAAATAGAACACTCGCCACTGCCACGCCACGGAGGACTGGCGATTTTCGCTATTTTGCGCCCCGTAAAAACTCGCCAGTCGCCAATTGCCAAAACACGGCGAAGCTTCTCGTTTATATTCCGGAGGCTGTTGGCAGCGCCACTCGCCGGATATGCGCGCGGCGACTGGCGACTTTGACTTCTGGAATTCTCAGGACTTTTCTCAAGTGCGCATGCCCGAGGAGCATCAATTATGCAGTTCCAATATCATAAATCACAGCTGTCGCGATCTCATAGGATTTGAGGAAGTAAAAAAAATATGGAAACTGTTGAAAGAAATACGTCTTTTCATCTTTAAAAATAGGGTCTTGATAGTTTTTAGGGTTTGTGATACAGGAAATATCAACCCAACAAAGAGCCGCTCTATGGATTAAAACAGCAATAAAGGATCTCTTATACAAAGATATCGCCCGTTTTTCACATAAAACTTACGAAGAGAGAAATTCAATCATCCAGAGAAAATGTTAGCATTTTTTCTTACTTTTTTAATCAATATGACGATGACGATCTATTCGCTTTCTTAATATTTCATACAGCAAATTCCCGCGTCGAGTGCTTTATTGTATCTTAAATAAGGAACAATTTCAAAGCGATTCATTCTGAATTGAAAACGATATGCTGTTTTATAAATATATATAGGCACTTATATGAAAAAAAGATAAAAAAAAACCGATTGAAAATGTTGTCTTGGTGTTATCTTTTTAAAATATACCAGCAGATAATAACGAGAGTATGCAAGTTCTGCACAGAAACGGATAACGAGTATTTTAATAAAAACATATCTGCACATTTGACAAAATTAGATTGCCCTATATGCGTATTGCATTAAAAAGAACTTGTTTCAAAAAACAACTATATTAATTATTACAGATAGCTTACATCTTCAAAATTAGTCACATAGCATCAGATGTAGCTGGAGAGTTCATTCATTAGAAATTATGTATATTTATGCACGAGGAAGAGATTTAAAATTAAATTAAATGACAGCATGTTTCGATCAAAATATTCCGATAATTGATGCTCCCCGGGCATGCGCACTTGAGAAAAAGTCCTGAGAATTCCAAAAGTCAAAAGTCGCCAGTCGCCGCGCACCGTGGTTCATTCGGCGAGTGGCGCGCGGCGAGTTTTTCCAGGTTAAGAGGTAGAGCGAAACTCGCCGTGTTTTACGGCGGGTGGCGACTGGCGAGTTTTTGCAGGTTAAGAGATAGCAGAAAGTCGCCAGTCGCCGCGCGCCGGAGAGGTCCACGGCGCGTGGCGAGTGGCGAGTTTCACTACCGTCAAAAGTCGCCAGTCGCCGTGCGCCGTGGTTCATCCGGCGAGTGGCGCGCGGCGAGTTTTTCCAGGTTAAAAGATAGAGCAAAACTCGCCGTGTTTTACGGCGGGTGGCGACTGGCGAGTTTTTGCAGGTTAAGAGATAGCAAAAAGTCGCCAGTCGCCGCGCGCCGGAGAGGTCCACGGCGCGTGGCGAGTGGCGAGTTTCTAAAAGTCGCCACGCGACGCAAACTTGGCCCAAATAGAACACCATAGATAGGAGTATGCCATGTAAATCACAAGCTGCAGTGTTTACCTATGATGGCCGAGAGGGGCCATCGACCATCGCCCTTGAAACATTTTGGGCGATATTGCGATAACGCGATATTGCGATGCGATACCGCGATATTGCGATGCGATACCGCGATATTGCGATGCGATAACGCGATAATGCGATGCGATAACGCGAAAACGCGATATTGCGATAACACGATATTGCGATGCGATAACGCGATATTACGATGCGATAACGCGAAAACGCGATATTGCGATATTGCGATAACGCGATATTGCGATGCGATAATGCGATAACGCGATAACGCGATGCGATAACGCGATAACGCGATATTGCGATATTTCGAAATATCGCGTTATAATTACGCGATAATGTGCGATATTGTGCGATATTGCGATAATGCGATATATCGCGTTATTTTACCGCGATATTGTGCGATATTATAGCAATATCGCAATATCGCACAATATCGCACACTATCGCGTTATTTTCTCGAAAATAACGCGATATTGTGCGATATTGTGCGATATTGCGATATTGCGATATATCGCGTTATTTTTCCGCGATATTGTGCGATATTATAGCAATATCGCAATATCGCACAATATCGCGTTATAATTGCGCGATGGGAGAGCGGATAGCCATGAAGACAACTCTGTCAACTCTGCTGGCCCAATTCCTGGTTATCTCCCCTGATTCGAACATTTCGAAATAGGTACGAATTTCGCTCCAGTTACTTGATCAAACAAAACTCATGCGCAAATAAATTATATTGATTGATTTTTAATTGTTTTCATCGTATCATCGTACCATCGTATCATCGTACCATCCTATCATC
>JAVTVY010037344.1:0-17177 GCA_036873755.1 Hanleya hanleyi | reverse complement strand
CTTATAGTGAGGTGGCTTAGCAAAAAGATCGTGACACACTGGACCAAAGCACCAAACTTGGCACATCCATCACTTGAGGCATACAGAACAATATCAGAAGGGGTGCCCATTGCTCTGGGCCGTGTGACGCCCTCTGGCCCCCAAAAGAGCATCTAAGGGAAAATATTATCATTGAAAAAATAGTTGGCTTCCCAATAGCTTCATGATTTTCGTTATCCTTGAGGCTAGGAAGCTGAAACTTGCCACATTATATCTTTGGTTCCAGCGCTACAACAAAATGTAACAAAATTGAAGATGGCCTCTATGATGATGTCACAGTGACGTCATATTATAAAAATAAGCCATTTTATTGACGATTTTTCTGATCGATTTTTCAAATTTTGTATTTGTGCCATTTTCTTCGCTCAAATTGCCTTGTAAATCAGTAAATAATCATCTGATATGAAATAAAATATTATTATGCACTTTCACGTAGACAAAATACACCAATTTTGAAGAAAATACGACAAAAACACAACTGTCGTCCATTTTGAATTTACCCATGATGCTCTTCTCCGAGAATTAAATGGCCCTAATATGATTTGCTATATGGACACAAAGTGCCAGCTCTCAACACTTCCGAGCAACAGAGAAAATTTTATTGGGAAGAGCGGGAGGGGATGAAGGTGAATCCAACAATAACAATTGAATACAGGATCCTCCCTATTCAGTATCATTTTACTAGTGGGTGTGCCTGCAGAACCGGCATATAATTGGAGTAGTGCACGTGTCCTGAACCATGCACATGTAAATGTGTAAATATAATGGTATTTGTCACCCAGTGGAAATAAGGTGTAGTTTCAGACCCCTCCCCCAATCTGCCTCTGAACCTGAAATCGTCCTAAGCACTCTCGGTCATGTCAATAGCGACGGATAGAATTCCACGTGTTATTTTAATGTTAATCTCATTTTCCTGTCCCTCAATGGGCGTTAAATGCAATTTCCGATCCTTTTTCGGTGTCTATTCACTCTCTGAGATGCCTATAGTTATCCTGAAAATGGACAGGCTTTTGACAACCCCCCCCCCCAATATTGCGGGCCTCTATTTTCACACTTGGTATACCCACAGCTATCTTGAAAAAGTTCCATGAACATTCGACCAAAGCTGTGTCCACTCAATGATAATATATAGACAAGTGCTACAACATGTTACTTGTATGTTGCCTGGGTGATTGGGTGGGTACAGGTTCCCGTTGCTTCAAAGCATTTTGCCGAGAAGCAACAGGAACTTGATAATGTGATGTCTAGCACTGTAATACCACTTGTCTTTATTGCACCACGTAAGCGTCCTGTCTGTGTCTTGTGTGCTGTCCTCAGTGTTTTATAGGGTGGATGGAGGGTGTCTGGTTCCATGCTGCTTCAAAGATTTCTTCTTTGAAGTAACAGGAACGCAACTTGGCTGAGTGGTGCTTAGTTGGTTCGTCGCGATATAGCTGAGATATTGTTGAAAGCCACGCTAAATTCTGTTCACTCACTCACCCTTACTTGTATGTTGCATGTTCTCGGCCTCCATTGGGCGTTAAATGTTCTTTTGATTCCTTCTTGGTTTTAGACACCTTCTTTAATTTTCTGGCCATACAGCTCTGTTAGCTATCCTGACGTAATTTGATGGCCTTCCAATAAAAAATCCCGGCCTCCAACAGGCGTAAGATGCCCTTTATGGGATTGTTCTTTTCAGTTTCACCCTCACGGACTCCAACACTCTTCAGATGAAGGTTCGTACCATTTCGTCCAATAATTTTGGGTTTTTTTGGCGGTCACAAATATACAAACAGAGACGTATAGAACTAAACACAAGTCCCCGGCCCGTGTAACACTTGTTAATTCAGCTATTCTTCTCTAGAACTTAAAGGTAGAAAGATTCAAATTGGAGCGATATGCAAGAAGTGGGAAAAATTGACGTCTGGCGACTAAAAAGCAACCATATAACTTAACAGGAAAGCTTCCCATTGCACCTCACCTGCAGCTTTGCTGACAGATCAACTCAAACAAATAACTCATCGGATGTTAATGGATGAGCATCGAGGACGTCTGATGAAGTAAACGCCTCAACAAGGGGTGAATCTGGTAAATACTAGAATACCCTAAAAAACTGTCCAGTCTTGGACATTTCCATCTTTTTTTCCATTTTACGAGATGAAAAGCTGAATTGTCAATTTTTACAAGGATGAGGGGCGATTGTTTTCTTTTACACAGGCGATTATGTAAACCTAATTGGTAAATGTGGTTTCAGCCACCCGGCTCTCCCTTCTCAAAAAACTTTTCTCTGATACTCCAAAATGAAGAAACGTCGAGGGCTGTAACTTGTCAACCTACATGTTATTATACCCATATATTATTGGTGAATAAAATTCATTCATTCATTCATTCATCATGGCCGCCATCTTGGATTTTGTGGCATTTTCCGGTAGCGCATGGACCAGTGATACAGTGTGGCAAGTTTCAGCTTCCCATCCTGAAGGATAATGAAGATAACGAAGCTGTTTCTAGGCTAACTATTCTTTAAATAACAATATTGCCCCTCAGATGCCCTTTTGGGGGCCAGAGGGCATCACACATCCCAGAGCAAAGGGCACCCCTTCTGATATTGTTCTATATGCCTCAACTGATGAGTGTGCCAAATTTGGTGCTTTGGTCCAGCGTGTCACGATCTCCCCAAAATATGGCCCTAAGCCACCTCACTATATGGGCTACATATATTCTTCTCGCAAACCAATACAAACAAAATAAACAAAAGATAGATGATAGGCCTACATGTCCCCTGGGTTACTGCCATCAAACTGTATGTGATATGCCCAAAAATATGAAGAGAACGCAAACATAATACCACAGGAATTCCGTGATTTCAAATATACAAATTCATCATCGAAACTAAAAACCAACAGAAAACAAAGTCAGTTCATCAAGAATTATCGCAAATTCAAATTCAAAATATTTCTTGATAACAGATATTTTCAGTCAGGACAACACGTACAGACTAACAAGTACCGCGTATGAATTGCCATATTTTATGAATAGGAGACAAGAGGTTATTGTCATGGCTGGTTTCCGTGTTTAAAATTGTATTGGGGATTCTCCTCAATGTAGTTTTCATTCGGAATTACCCTTGTGCGGTTTAAATACTCGCATGATGCTCATCATAATTTCAATCTGAGCCATTCTGGAACAGGACACCACTCATGACCTGTTCTCATGACCGGTTCTCATGACCTGTTCTCTGTGTTGCTGGTTGAACAGTGGGCAGTAGTTGACAGCTTCACGTGTTCTTTGTATTCCTGATGCAGTCGGTGCAATCGTTGATAGTGAGCTTGGAGTTTATCCTTTCTATCGAATCCCACGGCGCAGATAGTACATGAGAAGGTACCAGCGTGCACGGCCTGCTCGTGGCGACGTAGACCGTATCTCTGGGTGAACGATTTGCCACACCAACACAATATCTTGGGTCCCGCGTGCATATCCTGCTGGTGACGAAGTAGCAGGAATCTTTGGGTGAAGGTTTTCCCACACCAACACAATATCTTGGGTCCCGCGTGCAAGTCCTGCTTGTGGCGCAGCAGAGTGGATCTCGTGGAGAACGTTTTGCCACACCAACACATTATCTTGGCCCGCACAGCACGCCTTCCTGCAAAAAATAAATGTGAATGTCTTACTTTAAAATGATGCTGGCTGTGATCTCTCGTTTCATCAAATAAGCCGAGTCCAGATTTCTTTAATATCAGCAATAAGTGATACCGCTACCGATTGCCTTCCCTTCCCTCAGCTAGATTGCCCCAAAGCATGATTAGTGGGCCTATTAACGGCACACACAAACGCAACATATTTAAAATCAAAGGCTATTTTATTAGGCAATTTGTACATATATTCAACATATTCAGGCAACGTGAACATCGATTTCGACAAATCTGAATTATGTATTATGTAACATGTACCCGCTTGGTGTAAGTAGACATCCGTACTCTTACCATCACGTTGTACGGCTGGTGCGAGAGATCACATGGCCCATTTTCGGTTTTTTTGTCATCGCTAATACTACAGAATAAGACTAGAGAGGCGACAATTCAAGGTTCTGGGCAAGTATAGCCCCGATTCAACTAAGAAACCTAAAATTGTCCATATTCAAACGAAAAGCAAAATCCTGTTAACCAATTACAAGACATAGCGGTACACAAAAAAGACTATAGTCTTCGCAGAACCGATCAAGAATTACTCGCCAATAGCTTTTAATATTGTTCTGTGATATTTAAGATATTTCACACTTGCGTTCTTGACAGCTGACAATGGTCGAGTGGATACTGCAAATGCAATTATCTTTCACAATCAACTTGAAATTCACCAGTGGCTTAACAAGATAACTGACCAATTAGTCACAAGCAATTTATTCCACTATTATAGCCTGGGTAACTAAAAACACCAATATTTTTGTGAGATACGCGTATTCCTCTCGAATAAAACTAAAATAGAGAAAAGCTACATCATAGGACTTATGAAATATTGTCAGTTATATCAAACTGTGTTATCATGCCCAAAAATATGAAGAAAACGCAAACATCATAATACCACAGGAATTCTGTGATTTCAATCCACTATCGAAACTAGAAACCAACGAAATACAATGAAAGTCAGTTCATCAAGTTTATCAAGAATTATGATTCATCACAACTTCAAATTCAATATGCCTCTTGATAACTTGATATCAGGTGTATCCAGTCAGCACAAAACCTACAGACTCGAAAATATATGAATTGCCAGAGCTTATCAATAGAAAACAGTTTTGGATAAGATTTATTTATGCTGATTGTCAGAATGGATGCTGGCATGATTGGTTTGACTGGTAGCACACATGTATGTAACACACGTTGAATATACGGGATTCCGCGCCAATGTAGTTTTCATTCCGAAACGTTGCTTAGTTCACCCATCTCATGAAGCTCATCACTGGTAATTTTCAATCTAAGGAATTCTGGAATAGGGCACAACTCATAAGTTGTTCCCTGTTTTGCTGGTTGAACTGTGGACAATAGTTGACAGCTTCCTGTGTTCTTGCTGCAGTCGGTGCAACCGTGGATCGTTGATCCTTTCTATCGAATTCCACGGCGAAGATCGGACATGAAAAGGGTCCAGCGTCCAAGGCCTGCTGGTGGCGAAGTATACTGCACTCTGTAAGAAAATTTTGCCACACCTACACAGTGTGTTGAACAGTTGAGAACGCCTTTCTGCAAACAATAAATGTATTTCTTACTTCGAAATGGTGCCGATTAATCAGGCAAAGAAAGAGTCCAGACATTGTTAATTATAGTATCAGCTTTAAATAATATTAATAGCACATCCACACACAACATATTTCGAATCAAAGGCGATTTTATTATGTAATTTATATATTCACATATTCATGCAACATGAACATTGATTTCGACGAATCTCAAGTGTTTGTACGTAACATGTACATGCTTGATATAAGTAGACGTCCGTAGTTGTACCATGTTGTAGGGCTGGTGTGGGAGCCGACGTGACTTAGAACCCTATCTGGCGTGGGTTTGTACGGAGATATGTTCGTCCGATTTCATTGCTATTAGTATATTTATACTACAGAGGCGACATTTCACGGTTCTGACCAAGTATAACCCGATCCAATGAAGCAAATCAAAATCGTCCACACTCAAACTCAATGTAAAATGTGAACAAATTATCAGACATACACATAAAAGATTATAGTCATAAATGTATCTCAGAAGTTTCGCAAGAAATAAAACAACACTAGCTTTAAATATTTTTCTGTGAGATTCTAGAACTTTCCCACAGAAATGCATTCCACTATAGTCTGGGTAAATAATACGCCAATATTCCTATGGTTTACGGGCATTCTTCTCGAAAACTAATACAACTAAAATAGACAAGAGATAAACGAAAGGCCTACACCATGCCCCCTGGGATATTACCAGTTCTATCAAACTGCATGTGTTATCATGCCAAGAAATATGAATAAAACGCAAATATAACGAGAGCCATCAGAAAATGGTGTATCCCCCGACATCAGTGTCAGTGAACAGGGAAAGGAGAAAACAGCTGCATTTCTGTGTGTAGGAAATCAGTGATGTGCAATACAACACGTCAAAGGACGTACGCGTCTCCAGACTGTGCCTCTAATATACACCAAGTATCATGTGAACCGCATCAAAAGTTGTAGGAGTTGATTTGACAAGATGTCATTTAAACTACCGTTTTTTTAACTGTAAGGGCAATAACTCAGTAAGGAAAAATCCTCCGTCAACAAAAAGAGCACATGCGCATCTCGAGACTGTGCCGATAACATCCACCAAGTATTATCTGAAAATGTAGATGCGTTGAAAAGATATCATGTATATCCACGGTATTTTGAACTTTAAAGGGCGATAACTCAGTAAGAAAAAAATCCTTCGTCAATGGGAAGAGCACATGTGCATCTTCAGACTGTACCAGTAATATCAACCAAGCATCGTGTGAACCGTATGAAAAGTCTAGGAGTTGCGTTGACAAGAAATAAGGACAGACGGATCTACAGTACTTTGAACCGTAAAGGGCAATAACTCCGTTAGGAAAAATCCTCCAAAGGGAAGAGCACATGCGCGACTCTGGACATTGCCGGTAATATCCACCATGTACTAGGTGAATCATATCAAGTGTCGGGAGGAGTTGCATTGCTTGGGATTCATAGAAGTCCAAATTTTTACTACCCACTATAAAATATTGAGTTCTTTTTATGCTCAAATTGAGTTTTTCCAAGTTTTTACGGCCCACCCACAAGTTGATATTGAGTTTTTGAATGTTTTTACCACCCTACCAATTAAGATATGAACAAATAGTTTCTGTAGTACTAAGGTGAGCTATCTAATGTGATTTGGATAATGGTCATCTGAATGACAAAAAAAACACATGTTCTGTATTGTAACTTGCTCACTTATTTTAATAGATTTCATTTTTTTGGACCTCGTGTTTGTAGCAACACCAACAGCGGTAAGAGATCACAAACTATCATAAACATTCAAAGAGAATTATCATATAACGCTTGCAAGAGACGCTATAAAATCCTTACATCATCAGCGGATTTTCACGTAAGATGTAGCAGCTGTCAAGCAGAATGATGTCTTGAACTCAGACTTCTACTTTACGTCCATCGCATGGTACCGTCTAACTTCAGAACAAAGGAACTGCAGGGGTAGAATTTCGCAAAATTTTGCGAGAATCCAGTTGGATTCTTAGTGGCTTAGTTTGCGAGAATCCAAAGAATCCAAAGAATCCAAATTTGCGGAACCAAGCATTTCGTGACCAGTTGCCATTTTCACTAGTGCTAGTTACTGCACAACTAGATGTAAACTTCTCAATGGGAAAAATTGAAATCGCCTCATTTATTCTGAGGAGGGTGGTTAGCACACATATAATAGCACAAATTAGTTCAGGCGAGTGATGATCTCCATTGATGAGCAGTATTCAACCTAATCATGTTTGGTAAGTGGTAAGTATATACTCTTAATTTTATTTCATTTGTATCTTTGTATTGCATATGAAACAAATATTGAAATTTTCCGCATTGCAAAAAAAAATAATAATCATAAAAATAAAAAAATAAAAATAAATAAAAATCTGGCCACCTGCTGCATTCCCTGACAAGCAGTAAATCAACAATTTGCTATTAATGAACCTTTATATAAAGACTAGGCTATGGATTTATATGAGATACGCAAAAACATTAAAAAAAATAAGGAAATTCCAGATATTTTTGTACCACATTTTCTCATTTTATACCATGATGGTTTTTACAGTGAAAGATAAAAATTACCAACAAAAATTCAAGAGTCACGGACATAAACAAGAAATGCAATGCCGTTAAAGTTAAAATCTAGACCTTAAATAAACCGACTTCTGAAGAAATGCATGTTCTCAACGTAAAGTGCTAGACCGCGTTGTTGTTGTTGTTCATGACGGGTATCATACACGCAATGTCTCTGCAGAAACGATCCAATTTTATTTCCATAAATTTCCTACCGCTTGATTCTACTTTGCCCGGTGTTCTGTCTTAGGGAAAATTGTTTGTCATTCTAATTATGAACGAATCCGAATCAAATTCATCTGCTAAATGATATCCAAAATGTCCCAGGTTTCGTTTTCACCCTCGTGTACTTTTCGTCTGCAGACCGCCAGCTAGCATTCAATTCCTTCATATAGACTGTTTTCGTCTGTTGGGTTTAACGTAGGTAGCTGTGCATCAGCAGCCGAGCGAAGGAGAATACACTCATACCTTCGGCGCCAGTCGGGAACCATTACAGAGAGTATTCGAGGCTCCCAAAAAATAATCGAGCAAAGGTCTCCAAGGATTAGTTAGCGCATTACGCCAGCAAAACATGTGAAAACCGCCACTTCCGTTTGTGTACGTTTTGCAGAACTCGCAAATTGTCGAAGGATCGGCGATGATTTTCACATCACTGAAATAATTTGCACCATTTCGAGTATTGAGTTTTCGTCAAAAACATTGAGTATTTCTTGTCCAAAACGTACACTTTTGAGTTTTTTGCTGTCTATATTCAGTTTTTGACATTTTTTTTCTACCGTTTAACGGTAGTAAAAACGGACGTCAATGAATCCCTGATGAGTTCATTTAATCTACAGTATTTTGAATTATAAAGGGCAATAACTCAGAAAGAAACAATCCTCCGTCAACAGGAAAAGCACATGCGCATCGCCGGACTGTCCCGATAATATCCACCAAGGATTAGGCGAACCAAATCAAAAGTGTAGGAGGAGTTGCATTGACATGATACAACCTTTGATAAGCGTATATTGCAAATGAAAGAACAATTCCAGGAGTGTCCAAAACGATTTTTATTTCAATTTTGCAATTTTTTCCAACCGAATAAGAAGCTGTCAATGATAAATTCTGTGGCTTGTAAGGGCGCCACCATTACGGCAAGTTTAGTGACGTCACTGGGCCGCAGAGCACTGCAGTGAACTGGGAGAAAACACAGTTTGCCATGCACTGGAATAATCGCAGCCCAATAGGCCAGCAGGTGTGGCTATACATTCTTGTATTCTGTACCCTGTAAATACTGGCTAATGTTTGTACAATAACAATGATCTTATCCTTGTTGAGAAATCGGGGTTGATCTGTCGTCTAGACTGTCTAAGTGTCAAAAAAAACCCCACAGCATCGAGTTGTCTGACAAAATATGCTTTCGTTATAGGCTAATACTTTTCAGCTGATCACTATACGCCAACATGCGTCAACATAATTCGGCAGTAACTCACTGAGATTGTTTAATGTAACCGAAATTGGGAATAATTCTGATTCTGTGTTACCAATTCAAAGAATCGAGCCTCAACAAAGACCGGCACTCAGCCAGAAAACGAAACTAAATCTGCCTTAGCTGGAGGCTCATTTCTCCGGGAAAAGATTGTCCGGAGATTTTTCTCACCGTTGAACTGTTACCGAAAGAAACTGTTCAGCATGACACGGCCGTTAAACACCCACCCAAATATCTAGCGTGCGAGAAAATTTACCTGAGAATGTTTATGGAATAAATCCTTGTCAGCTAATGTCAGCACTTGCACATGTGCTCGTCTGATCGTTTCCTAACAGGACATCTCACAACAGAGCCGACTAAACGAAATCCGCGACCCGGCCGGCTTCTACGGTATATACATTGTACATCCTCGACCGATTTTTACGGTAGATCGTCTTCAATGGGCTCGAACACGCCTGACACTTCTTGTATCCCTCGACACTGCCCCCAAGCAGCGTAGATGAAAGCATGGTTTCGCCCAGCCAGCCATTGTCATCAGTCAGGTTAAAACTCCAGGAAATGCAAGGCGTCGGATACTTGAAAAAAGTTGAAAATCACTTGCTGCCATGTTTGCTCTCTGGCCCATTGACGTCATGAGCTAGTTGTCACGTGAACATCACTCGGCCGCTCATTGGTTAAACCATAAAGATGGCGGCTCCCTTCATTCAACACATCTGGTTATTTTCCCAATGTTTGGGAGTATTTTTCTTCGTTAGAAATAATCTCAAAAATAGGAAAAAAATATTTTTGGGCACAGTTTGGATTGTTCTTTCAGTCGCAGTTTACGTTTGCCAAATGTTGTCTATTCCTTTAATCTACAGTATTTTGAAATGTAAAGGGCAATAACTCAGTGAGGAAATATCCTCCGTCAACGGCAAGAGCACATGCGCATCTCCAGAGCCAGACTAACATCCACCAAGTATCGTGTGAACTGTATCAAAAGTGCAGCAGATGTTGCGTTGACAAGATAATATAATTTAATCCACAGTATGTTGAGCTGTAAAGGGCAATAACTCAGGAAAGAAAAATCCTCCGTCAACGTTGACAAGAGGTTATTATTTGACAAACAGACATATACCACAGGAATTCTGTGATTTCAAATATACAAATTCACCATCGAAACAAAAAGACCAACAAGAAAGTAAGTTCACCAAGAATTATCGCAGATTCGAATTCAAAATGTCTCTTGATAACAGATACTTCCAGTGAATGCAACACACACAGACTAACAAGTACCGTAAATGAATTGCCATATTTTCTTGATAGGCGAATGGTTGTTGGCATGGCTTTGAGTGTTTCCATACATACAATATACGGGATCCTGCATCAATTTAGTTTTCATTCCGAATGATGCTCATCAGTGACCATTTTCAATCCGAAGGATTCTGAAAAGGACAACTCAAGACCTGTCCTCTGTGTTGCTGGTTGAACTGTAGCTAAATAATATAGCCCTCAA
This sequence comes from Hanleya hanleyi, assembly GCA_036873755.1. Lineage (NCBI taxonomy): Eukaryota > Metazoa > Mollusca > Polyplacophora > Lepidopleurida > Hanleyidae > Hanleya > Hanleya hanleyi. The sequence continues at coordinate 6,371 of JAVTVY010037344.1, read as the reverse complement.
GAGTATGAGGGCTATACGTCGGCCCCAGTCACCTCCAGCGAGGGTTTTAGATAATTTTATTACGAATCACCCACCTCTGAACCTGCCGTACATCTAAACTCTATCCCCTCCTGCGCACTATTTCAAAATCTTGCACACTATTGTGAAATAGTAACGAATATATCGCCGTCTGAATTTTCCAGTCGGAAACTTCTAGCTCTCTGCGCGCCATGTTGGTGACGTCACTCTATACGGTTAACATGGCGCGTTTAAAGTGGAAGTCGTCTGGGAAATTCAGACGGCGATATATTCGTTACTATTTCACAATAGTGTGCAAGATTTTGAAATAGTGCGCAGGAGGGGATAGAGATTAGATGTACGGCAGGTTCAGAGGTGGGTGATTCGTAATAAAATTATCTAAAACCCTCGCTGGAGGTGACTGGGGCCGACGTATAGCCCTCATACTCTTGAGGGCTATATATTATTTAGCTAGTTGAACTGTGGACAGTAGTTGACACCTTCATGTGTTCTTTGTATTCTTGCTGGAGATGGTGCGTTCGTTGATAGTGAGCTTGAACATCATACTTTCTAGCGAATCCCATAGCGCAGACCGGACACGAGAAGGGTCCCGCGTGCAAAGCCTGCTGGTGGCGAAACAACAGGAGTCTCTGGGTGAACGTTTTGCCACACCAACACAATATCTTGGGTCCCGCGTGCAAGGCCTGTTTGTGGCGCTGCAGAGTATATTTCGTGGAGAACGTTTTGCCACACCAACACATTATGTTGTCCCGTTCAGGAGGCCTTCCTGCAAACGATAAATGTGAATGTTTTTAATATGGTGCTGGTTATGGCTTCTTGATTCATCAAGTAAACAAATTATTCAAACTTTGTTGATCGCAGCAATCGTTACCCATTGCCTTCCCTTCCCTCAGATTGCACCCAAGAATAATAAGTAGACCCATTGCCTTCCCTTCCCTCAGATTGCACCCAAGAATAATAAGTAGGCCTATTAATAGCACAAACACATGAAACATTTCTGTTTTAATCAAAGGCGATTTTATTAGGTAATTTGTATATACATGTATATTCAACATATTACTGAAACTTGGAACATTGATTTCGACAAATCTCAGGTATTTGGTACGCAGAATGTACATGCTTTGGTGTAGATGTACCAAGTTGTACGGCTGCTGTGAGACAAGACGTGAGTTGGAACCCCATCCGACGTCCGCTTACAGGATACCGAGTTAATTCTTGTCTGTATTCATCGCTAATACTACAGATTAAGACTACAGAGGCGACATTTCAAGCTACTGAACAAGTATAACTTCGACCCAAAGCTTTCCACATTCAAACGGAACGCAAAATGTTAATCAATTACAAGACATACACATAAAATATTACAGTCATACATATATTGCAGATAACTATAAATATTGTTCTGTGAGACTTAAGATCTTTCACACTTGTGTTTTTGACAGCTGACAACAATCGGGTGTATATACATCACGTGTGACAGAAATGCAATTATCTTTCGAAATCGACTTGAAATTCACTAGTGGCTTAATAAGATAACTGACCAATTAGTAAAAAAAATGACACCCATTCCACTATAGTCGGGGTAAATAAGACCAAAATATTCTTATGGTTTACGTGTATTCTTCCCGAAAACTAATAAAACCAATATAGACAAGAGACACACGAAAGGCCTACACCATGCCCCCTGGAATATTACCAGCTCTATCAAACTGCATGTGTTATCATGCCAAGAAATATGAAGAAAACGCAAATATAATGATACCACAGCAATTCTGTGATTTCAAATATACAAATTCACCATCAAAACCAGAGACCAACACAAAATAGTGAAAGTAAGTTCATCGAGAATTATCGCAGCTTCAAATTCAAAATGTCTCTTGATAACAGATATTCCTGGTGAATGCAACACATGCATACTCAGGTATTTGTTACGTAGCATGTACATGCAGCGTGTAACTAGATGTCCGTAGTTGTACCATGTTGTACGGCTGGTGTGAGATAAGACGTGGGTTGGAACCCCATCAGACGTCCGCTTACAGGCTACCGAATTCTTCTTGTCTGTATTCATCGTCGCTAATACTACAGATTAAGACTACAGAGGCGGCATTCGAAGATTCTGAGCAAGTATAACCCCGATTCACTTAAAGCTTTCCACGTTCAAACGGAATACAAAATGTTAACCAATTACAAGACACACACATAACAGATTACAGTCATACATATATTGCAGAAGCCTTACTAGCATTGACAAATCTCTGATAGCTATAAATCTTGTTCTGTGAGATTTAAGATCTTTCACTCATGTGCTCTTGACAGCTGACAACAATCCGGTGATTATAGTAAAACATCATGTATGGCAGAAATGCAATTATCTTTGGCGATCCACTTGAAATTGACCATGCAGTGGCTTAAAAAGATAACTGGCCAATCAGTGAAAAGCAAGAAATCCATTCCATTATTGGCTGGGTCACTAAAACACTAAAATTCCTGCTACGTGTATTCTTCTTGAAAACTAATAAAACTCAATTAGACAAAAGCTATACATGATGATAGGCATGAACCAGGAATCCCTGAAATATTGCCAGTTCTATCAAACTATGTTATCATGCCCAAAAATATGAAGAAAACGCAAACATCATAATACCACAGGAATTCTGTGATTTCAAATCCACCATCGAAACTAGAAGCCTACACAACATAGCGAATGTCAGTTCATCAAATTTATCAAGAATTATCACAAATTGAAATCCAAAATGCCTCTTGATAACTTGATAATATGCATATCCAGTCAACACAAAACACGCAGAATCGTATAAGTATATGAACTGTCATAGTTTAACAATAAAGACAAGGTTCAGAAACGATTCAGTTATAGCGATTTTCAAAATGGCTGCTCACATGGTTGGTTTGACTGTTTGCATGCATGTATATGTAACACACCTTATATGCACCGGCAGTTTTTATTCCGAACCCTTGTGTAGTTTAAACACTCTCAGAATGCTCATCCCTGACAATTTTCAATCTGAAGATTCTGGAATAGGAAACAATTTATTGCCTCTTCCCGGTTTTGCTGGTTGAAGTGCGGAAAAAAGTTGACAGCTTCCTGTGTTCTTGGTATTCTTGCGGCAGTCGGTGCAATCGTTGATAGTGATCTTGGAGTTGATCCTTTGTAGCGAATCCCAGGGCGCATATTGGACATTTGAAGGGTTCGTGCAAGGCCTGGTAGTGGCGAAGAAGACTGGATCTATCGGTGACCATTTTGCCACACCAACACACGATCTTGAGCCGCTCAGAACGCCTTCCTGTAAACAATAAATGTGAATGTCTTACTTTAAAATGATGCTGGTTATAGCCTCTTGATTTGTCGAGAGTACATATATTGTTAATATCAGCTTTAAGTGATACCGGTACCCATTGTCTTCCCTTCCCTCACATTGCAACCAAGCATAATATTAATAGCACACACACACACTACATACTTAAAATCAAAGGTAATTTTATTAGGTAATTTGTACAGATATTCAACATATTAATTCAACGTGAACGCTGATTTCGACAAATCTCAACCAAGTATTTCTTACTCAACATTTACATGCTTGCTGTACACACCCGTAGTTGTATCATGTTTTACGGATGGTGAGCGAGACAACGTGACTCACAACCCCATCGGACCTGAATATGTACCGAGTTCTGTACGCCCGATTCACTTAAGGAACCAAAACATTCCACATTCAAACGGAAAGCAAAATTTTAATCAATTACAAAACATACACATAAAAGTCATAATCCGTCATAAATATATCCCAGAAATCGTACAAGAATCACCAGTCACAAATCGCAGATAGCTATAAATTTTGTTCTGTGAAACTCAAGGTTATTCACCCTTGATAGCGGACAATAGTCGAAAGCTCGGTGGATAAAGTACAATGTACAACATCATGTATGGCAAAAATACTATTATCTTTCGCAGTCGACTTGAAATTCATTACGGGCTTAATAAGTAAACTGGCCAGTCAAGTTCGTGGAATATCAGACGATCTTGCAATTTTTTATTTTTTTTTACCATTACTCATATTTTTAAAGTAACCAGCGTTTATTGGAGATTAATCTGGTGGTATGCATGTCCTTCAAATGGCACGACGGCGGAGCTGTACTCTACTCGAAGCCATCCCACCCCACCCCACATTAGACACCCCACCCCAGTGTCTAACGGCTTGAGCCAAGGGCATGCATGCAAGTCAGCACTGTTGCGAGCTGGTCACAAGACGGGCGACTACTAGTGTTGCAGTTGGATTGATTAGCGCATATACGGGAAGATATCTGCTTCTCTCAGCTTTGAATGCATATGTTAAACTATTTCTCTTCAAATGATAGCCTGATATTCTCAGAGATGCGAGTCATATGTAAACCATAGCTATACGACACTGTCTGGCTGTGTATTTAGCTAATAACTGTTGAGATATACCAAGCATTAACGAGTAATCAAATATTTCAATCTGTACAACAAACACTGTTTCACGCAAACTAAACGAATGTTCAGCCATTTTTTTTCTTGTTAATTTCCTGTCATAAAATCGTGTTTTCTACCAACCATACGTATGTTCTCTGTCTTCACTTAAATCTACCTCCATAATTATTCTCAGTGAGTATCAGGCATTATCCTGTTGTGGCTCATTCGGACCTTTTACTACGACAAAAGAAAGCTTCGTATTTATCTCTCGGTTAATCCCGTTAAGTGAGGGGAGATCCTGTTCTCTGTCGTGGTAATTATCCTATTCATCAAGCAGATTCCATTCTTCATGAAGGGAATCCAGTCCTCCATCTAACCAATCCAGTGAAAAGATCGTAAATTCAAGCAAATCTCCCTTTTCATCAAGCAAAGACCGTTTCAAATCCAGTTATCAATCAAGCAAAGCAGGTTCTCCATCTATGCAATTTCGTGTCCTCTGTCAAGCAAATCATATCCTCCGTCAATCGAAGACCATTCTCTATCAAGTACATCCGGTCCTCTGTCAAGTAAATAGTATTCTCCGATCGGACAAAGTTTCAATCATGGGGATCGCTTTGGCCCGCCGGCATAGAAGCATCGGTGGGTGTATGAAAGCGTTGCATATGATTTCTCAATGTCTCCATACGTGAAAACTGCTTCCCACAGATGTCACATGGGAACGTTCTGGCGTCCATTTGGTGAACTCGCTGGTGGCGTTGTAAACTTCGTTTAGTCGTAAATCTTTTGCCACAAGAAGAACATGCTGGCATCCATAACCCAGATTCTGTAAGAACAAGGATAAAAACGAGCTTCAATTGCCACTGAACACCACAGAAAGGAAAGCATCTTCGAGATAAACTACTTTACGTGGTTTCATCCCACTATCACAATGAAATAATTCATTTTGTTAATACATCGCAACGGACCTTAATGTCGCAAAAACAATTATGTCCATATGTTGACCGTGAACGGACATTAATGTCGCAAGGACGACCAATATGTCGATATCGTGACCTTAAACGGCCCTCAATGTCACAAGGACGACGACTGTGTCGATATCGTGACGCCTGTTACCTCATGAGGGCCTCCAGGTCAAGTTCTTTCGGAGCTGACCGTAATAAATTTTCGAAGTTCTTTATCTCATAATGTGGATAAACTGATATAAGTTCAGCTAGATTATCTTTCTTTGGCTGAATCATAGGAGAATCTAGATTGAATTCATTCCATATTGATCTCAACTCAAACCAAAATATGAGTATCTGTCATACTTGCTTAAGAACACGGACGGGGAACGACAACGAAAGTTAGGTTGATAAGATGAAAGTGGCAATCAGGACAGCAGATTGGCTACATGCCCTAGACGTTTTTTGTGTGCGGTGCCACAGTCTGGGTCCCAATAGTTTTTCTTTTACCTCTTGGGGTACCGGAATATCTTAAATAAACCCAAGATGTCCGCTTTGATGACATCGCAGTGACGTCATATTTGCTTTACTACGAATACACATTGCAACAATAAGTATTGAGCATGAGCTCCGACATTCAGTGTTAAGCCGTCGTCCACAAAAGAATTTTCTCGTCACCAATCGAAAGGTCTGCATGCTTCGTACGACAGCGTCAATTTCAAATATGTATGAAAAACACGCACAGGATGGTTTCCTGTACGAGACGTGTTCAACAGTTTTCAATGATGACAGCAACACATCGCGATTGTCTTCACATAAATCCTTATCACTAATTAATATTCTTTATCCAGATGAATTTCCAAGTCGTTTCCATAGTATGATTGATCTCAGTCACGATTTCATTGTGCTTTTCATTTGAACAACATGGAGATGTCAAACAAATGATGTTCAAACGACCCTTA